>BQNB010144400.1:0-16861 GCA_026074375.1 Tanacetum coccineum
ACCCAGGTAAGTTTGATGGAAAGACTGATGAAGGTTTCTTTGTAGGATACTCTACCAATAGCAAAGCATTTAGAGTATTTAACAGTAGAACTAGGATAGTAGAAGAGAACATGCATGTTCAATTTAGTGAGAATACACCTAATATTGCAGGAAGTGGACCTAATTGGCTTTTTCATATAGATGCACTAAAAATTTTATGAACTATAAGCCAGTTGTTGCAGGGAATCAGTCAAATGGTAATGTAGGTACAAAAGCATGTGCTGATGCAGGTAAAGCTATACTGGAGACAGTACCAGACAAAGATTACATACTACTACCATTATGGACTCAAGATCCACCATTCTCTTCTACTCTAAAGGATTCTCCTAATTCTGGATTCAAACCATCAGGGGAGGAGGAAAAGAAGGATGTTGAAGATCCAAGGAATGAAGGTGGTAATCCAAGTACAGAGGAGCCAAGAATTAATCAAGAAAAGGATGCAAGTGTTAACAGCACTAACAATATTAATACTGTTAGTCCAACTGTTAATGCTGCTAGCATAGAGGATAATGTTGTTGATGAGAATATAGTCTAGAGATGTGCTGATGATCCAAATATACCTGATTTGGAAGAAATTGGCAGATTTAGTGATGCTGAAGATGATGGTGCAGAGGCTAACATGACTAATTTGGATACACATATCCCAGTCAATCCTATTCTAACTACCAGAATTCACAAGGATCATCCAGTTAAACAAATCATTAGAGATATACATTCAGCACCTTAAACCAGAAGGATGACAAAGAGTGTGACTGAACATGCTATGTTTAGTTCTATACATCAAAGGACCAACCATAAAGACTTTCAAAATTGCTTGTTTGCTTGCTTTTTATCACAAGAAGAACCCAAAAAGGTAGTTTAAGCACTGAAGGATCCAAGCTGGATAGAAGCTATGCAGGATGAGCTTCTACAATTTAAGATATAAGACATTTGGACTTTAGTGCATTTACCAAATGGAAAAAGGGCTATTGGCACTAAATGGGTCTTCAAGAATAAAAAGGATGAAAGAGGTATTGTGATTAAGAATAAAGCAAGATTGGTTGTACAAGGGTACGCACAAGAATAAGGAATTGATTATGATGAGGTTTTTGCTCCTGTTGCCAGAATTGAAGCAATTAGGCTATTCTTAGCCTATGCCTTATTTAAAGACTTTGTGGTGTACTAGATGGATGTCAAGAGTGCTTTTCTTTATGGTAAGATTGAAGAGGAAGTCTATGTTTGTCAACCACTAGGATTTGAAGATCAAGACTTCCCTGACATAGTTTACAAAGTAGAAAAGGCTCTTTATGGACTGCATCAAGCTCCTAGAGCTTGGTATGAAACTGTGTCCACTTATTTGTTGGAAAATGGGTTTCAAAGAGGACAGATAGACAAAACTTTGTTTATCAAGAGGGACCAAGGTGATATTCTGATAGTACAGGTATATGTAGATGATATCATTTTTGGGTCTACAAAGAAGAAGTTATGCATAGAGTTTGAGAAGATGATGCATAAGAAGTTTCAGATGAGTTCTATAGGTGAACTCACAATCTTCCTAGGACTACAAGTAAAGCAGAAGGAAGATGGGATTTTTATAAGCCAGCACAAGTATGTAACTGAGATTTTGAAGAAATTTGGCTTTAGTGATGTCAAAACAGCAAGCACACCCATGGAAACCCATAAGCCTTTGCTCAAAGATGCAGATGGTGAATACATAGATGAGCACATGTATAGATCAATGATTGGCTCATTGATGTATCTTACTTCTTCAAGACCAGACATAATGTTTTTTGTATGTGTATGTGCCAGATTCCAAGTTAACCCTAAAGTGTCACATCTTCATGCTGTGAAAAGAATTTTTAGATCTATTAAAGGTCAACCTAAATTAGGCCTTTGGTATCCTAAAGATTCACCTTTTGATTTGGTGGCATATACTGACAGTAACTATGCAGGAGCAAGCTTAGATAGGAAGTCCACAACAGGAGGTTGTCAATTCCTAGGGTGTAGATTGATTTCATGGCAGTGCAAGAAGCAGACGATGGTTGCAAATTTCATAACAGAGGCTGAATATGTAGCTGCTTCAAGTTGTTGTGGCCAAGTGCTTTGGATTCAAAATCAATTACTGGATTATGGGTATAATTTTATGCATACAAATATCTATATTGATAATGAGAGTACTATATGCATAGTGAAGAACCCTTTTTTTATTAAAAAACAAAGCACATTAAGATTAGACATTACTTTATCAGAGATTCCAATGAAAAGAAGCTAATTTAAATGATCAAGATTCATAATGACAAGAATGTTGCAGATTTGCTTACAAAAGCAATTGATGTAAGTAGATTTCAATATCTGATTGCCAGTATTGGAATGCTAAATCTTTAAAGTCTTGATTATGAAAATGGTGAGAATAAAAACAGAAAGAGAGACATATGATAAAAACAGACAGAGTGATTTGGTGAGTAAAAGAATTGAGAGAACTTATGAGCTTAAAAATAGAAAGATAGTTAAATATAACAAAAACAGACAAAGAGAATTGTAAGCTAAAAGAATTGAGAGAAATCAAAAATAGACAGAGAGAATTGTGAGCTAAAAGAATTAAGAGAAATCAAAAACAGACAGAGAGAATTGTGAGCTAAAAGAATTAAGAGAAATCAAAAACAAATAGAGAGAATTTGTAAGTTAAAATATTAATTTGATGATGGAAATATTGATTAGAAAGGAATTGGAGTTAATGCTGGTGATTCAAAGTTAATGCTGCTAGGCATAACTTACAACTGCTGGTGAACGTTAATGCTGTTGAGGGTAGTTTCATAAATACTTCGATTAAGGGTTTCATTCAATCATTTAATCAATTTTAATCTTTCATATACTCTTTAATCATTAACCCTAACTCAATTTCATCATTTATTATCAAAACCCAACATAATGACGACCCTACAATTTGCTGATACTCATAATTTAGTTGCGTTTTTTGACTAAATCTGCTGAAAGTGAAGGATTTGAGCAGATAGTGGATTTTCTGAATGCAAGTTCGATAAAGTATGCTTTAATCGTCATTCGTACTATATATGCATCGTGCATTGAACAGTTCTGGTCTACTGCAAAGGCAAAAACGGTTAATGGGGAAGTTCAGTTACAAGCCCTAGTAGATGGGAAGAAGATTGTTGTTACTGAAGCATCTGTAAGAAGAGATCTTTAACTGGAAGATGCTAATGGTGTTGATTGTCTGCCAAATGCTATAATATTTGAACAGCTTACACTTATGGGGTATGAAAAACTTTCACAAAAGCTTACATTTTATAAGGCTTTCTTCTCTCCCCAATGGAAGTTTCTTATTCATACTATTTTGCAATGCCTAAGTGCTAAGACTACTGCATGGAATGAATTTAGTAGCACTATGGCCTCTGCAATTATCTGTCTAGCCAATAAACAGAAGTTTAACTTTTCCAAGTATATTTTTGAAAGCATGATGAAGAACTTGGATAGTGCTGTCAAATTCTTGATGTATCCAAGATTTGTTCAAGTATTTTTGGATAATCAACTGGAAGGAATGATAAATCACAACAGAATTTATATTGCACCATCTCACACAAAGAAGGTTTTTGCTAATATGAAGAGACAATAAAAGGACTTTTCTGGTAGAGTAACACCCTTGTTCTCAACTATGATGGTGCAAGCTCAACAGGAACAGGATGAAGGTTCGGACATGCCAACTATTACACAACCATCATCATCTCAACCCCAAAAGAAACATAAGCCAAGAAAGCCCAAGAAGAAGGATATTCAGATACCTCAATCTAATGTTCCTAGTGACAATCTAGCAAATGAGGCTGTTAATGAGGAGAATGTATCTAAACATTCCAATGATCCACTTCTCAGTGGTGAGGATAGACTGAAACTTGAGGAATTGATGGCACTATGTACCAACTTACAAAACAGGGTTCTTGATTTGGAACACACAAAGACCACTCAGGCACTAGAGATTGACAGCTTAAAAAAGAGGGTCAAAAAGCTTGAGAAGAAACAAAGGTCAAGAACTCACAGGCTTAGAAGATTATACAAGGTTGGTTTAAGTGCTAGGGTTGTATCTTCTGAGGATGAAGGTTTGGGTGAGGAGGATGCATCCAAACAAGGGAGGAAAATTTATGATATTGATGCTGATGAAGACATCACCCTGGAGAATGTTCATGATGAAGATATGTTTGGAGGAAGAAGTGTTTTTGCAGGAAGTAAAGGTTTGAAAAAGGAATGTTATACTCTATAGCTCAGCAGATCCTAGTTACTACTAGCTGGTGAATAGTTACTACTGCTACTAGTTGAAGTTATACAAGCCATGTCCACCGCGAGGCGTGACAATAACTACTGTAAACTTACTTTCCAAACACATACAGAAGTTGAAGAGTTGCCAGACCCATGACAAAAGTGGTTGTTATGCAATAGCCAAGTAAGACAACCAACAACAACAATTCCTACAAAGGACAAGAGGTAAAAGGAATCATAGGTGAAGAACCTTTAAAGGAAGAAGAAGAAAGATCTAGTCCTCTTGTGATGCACAAGAAGCTATAAGGCTACAAGCACACTTTGATGAGTAAGAGCTGATAGCAAGAGAAAAAGAGGAAGACAATGATGCATTAATTGCATAATGGAATGATATTCAGGATAAGGTTAAGACTGACTATGAATTAGCTCAAAGGCTGCAAGTAGAGGAACAAGAAGAGTTGACAATTTAAGAAAAGTCTAAATTGTTTCAACAACTCTTGGAGAAAAGGAGGAAGCACTTTGCAGCTAAGAGAGCAGAAAAAAGGAGAAATAGGCCACCCACAAAAGCTCAACAAAGGAGTATAATGTGTACCTATCTGAAAAACATGGCGGGATGGAAGCAATGTTCAAGAGTTATTTGATAAAGCAATGAAAAGGGTAAACACATTTGTTGATATGGATATAGAACTGGTGGGAGGTAGTGAAGTAAGAGAAGAAGGTAGTGAAACAAGAGAAGAAAGCAGTTCTAAAAGAGCAAGTGATGAGCTAGAACAAGAGCATTCAAAGAAACAAAAGATAGAAGATGATAAAGAAATAGCTGAGCTTCAAAGTATGATGGAAATCATTCCTGATGAAGAGGAAGTAGCAGTTGATGCTATACCTTTAGCTACTAAGCCTCCAAGCATTGTTGATTGGAAAATCATTAAAGAAGGAAAGATTGGCTACTATCAAATCATAAGAGCTGAATGAAGATTCAAATGTGGTACTCATGCCATGATTCAGATGCTTAAAAGTTTTGACAAAGGATAACTTGGAAACTCTGTGGAAAATAGTAAACCTAAGCATGGATATAACAAGACCAGAAGAGTGATATGTAGAGATAACTAATGGTGATCTAAAGACCACGTGTGTTTGAGCCAAATAAGAATATACATTTGTGTGTGAGGAAATCTACATGTAAACAAAGTGTTGATTTTGAAAATTATTGTTGATTCTTTGGAGTACACTTTTGTGGGTTTTCAAGACATGCGTACTTTATGTATGGTTGAGAAGAGACATCCCTTACACCAACAACAAATACACAGATCTGAATAGGAATCTATCAAACGACATTGCAATGAAATTCGTTTATCAGCTTCATAAGCTTATGACAAAGAGCTCAAGCAAACATGAAGTGTTTGGAGAGCATCCCTCCTGGTGAATATGAACTTTGAATTAAGAAACGTTATGAATTTGAAGGATAAATATCAAGTTTAGGGAAGAGGATTGTTGGATTAAAAAGTCTTAGTAGGGGGGGGGTGGGGGGAGGGGGGGGGGGGGGGTTGAAGTTACAGCTGTTAAGGTATTAGTTACTGTTGCTAAGTATAAATTAGTGCTGTTAGTAATCTTAATGAAAAATATGTTAAGTAGTTAGTACTACTAGTTACTACTGCTAGTGTAAGTTACTACTGCTAGTGTATATTACTACTGCGCGAAAGTACTACTGCTAAGTAATTTTAGTACTCAAGCTGCTAAGTAAAGTTAGTACTGCTCGTGTAAGTTAGAACAGCTGATAAAGATTGAAGAAAACTTCTAGTAGCTTATATGAATGCTTGTACACAGTATGTGTTGTTGGTATAAAAAATTTACTACTGTTGTGTTGAAAAGTTAATGCTGCTGGTAATAAAAGTTAAACTGCTAATAGATTACAACTACTGAAAGGATAAAGACTGCTACAGGAAGAAAAGATAAAGATTGCTTGTGTGGAATAAGCATGAGATATATTTGACAAAGACTACGAACAAGTTATTTGTTTAGAAGATTATGATAACTTAGGAAAATATTGTAATCCCATTAGGACTCCTTGGTGTATAAAAGGAGGACCTAGGGTATAGAATTCTATGTATCGGTATCAAAGTATCAAATCGAGTCATTCATAGAATTGTCATAGCTTCAAGGTTTTGTAACCCTAACACTATTAAGAGTGTTCATATTATATTGAGGCTGAAAGTTTGGTAAACTGTTTGTTATTGATCTTATTCATTACTGTTTCATTGAAATTCTTTGATATTCACAATCAAAGTTTCTATCATAGTTGTTTTGAATTTATTCAATACAACTTAGCCTTATACAATTTAAGCAAGATCTATTCTATTGGGATCAACAGGAGATAACCCCAAAAGTCTCAAAATAATTTCTCAAACCCACCTAACCAGTTTCAGGCAAACGGTTCATTCCTGAGCCGTCCCTTCAACAACAATCCTCAAAATTTTAACAGTCAATCAAATCTCAAAGGATTGGTGTCCAACTTCATACCATCACAAGACGCTAGATTGTCTAAGTTTGAAGCCGATTTCAAACAACAACATAGTGAGATGACCAACAAAATCGACACTGTCTTGAAGGCCATCATAGATCGAATAATGGGAGCACTTCCTAACGACACGGTTAAGAACCCAAAACTGAATGTCAACCCTACCGCTCTAGTTTTTTCTGCTCGTTCTTGCCCAACAGAAGACCCTCAATGCTCAACTCGAATCCATAGTTCGATCAATGCTATCACAGTATGTCCCAAGCAACCGGACAGATCCCAAAACAATAACCCAGTAGGAGAAGAGCAAGAAGAAAAGGATGATCCAGAAAATATCAATACCAACCCATCCTCACCACCTGATCCATTAGTCTTATTCGTCATCGAAAAAGTCCGTAAACTTAATTCATTCCTTGAATCACTCACCTTGGTTCCCTAATCATCCGACATAGAATATGTTTGCACTAAGGGGGGTGACGATGACGTAATGTTTATTGAAATAATCAAAAAGTATGATGATTCCCACGAAGAGGGACCTGGAGTAGATGTAAATGCAGAAGCAGTAGAATTAGAGGTGGAGTATTTTGACATATTTTCGACTAGGAGCGAACTAGCATATCATAAATACCTAATGAGTGGCCCAATTCTTTCAATATTTATGAGAAACCCCGTCATCACAGAAGGATGTCCGTCAAACCTTAAGATACCATGCAACATTGGACATGTGCATGTGGAAAAAGCCTGTTGATAGAAATAATGCCTAAAAACATTATTTATATTTTTCACATCTTTACGTTTTGATAATCACAAAATATAAAAACGTTCAATGTAAAATTAAACGTAAACAAGTAATTAGTAGTAAATTTTCATTTCGAAAATTATATCACTTAAAGGTATGAATAAATAAATGATTAATGCATTTTATGATCAAAGGAAATTTTTATTCAACCTCACACTTTTATAAAATGTTGTAAACATTTTTATAAACATTACAAAACATTTTCTACTGTTAAAAGAAATGTTTTATTCAAAATAAACATTTTGAAATTTAAATTTTCAGACCTAAAACGGCTAGAAAGTTCCAGAAAAATCACCTTACACAAAAGGACAAACTGGGGAGCGCCTAGTCTAGGGCGGCCCCCTTAAATACACGAGCGGCCCCCTTATCTTTAAGGGGACCGCCCACCTATTTAAGGGGACCGCCCATAGACTGACGCTCCTCCAGTTTGTCCTATAAATACTGGACTAGGTAGACGCTCCTCCAGAATGTCCTATAAATACTGGACTTTTCCCCATTATTTTCTCACCTTTTGCACTCATTCTTTCTGATTAAAAACAACCCACACATCTCATTAAAATCATTTGATCATTTAATCATAAAGCTTTGTTTCTAAGTGATCCAAGCTCAATTTCTCAAGTGCAAGAGAAGAATACTTCCATCATCAAGTGAAGAAGTATTACACATTTGTGTGTTGTTGCAATCTTATTGCATCCATATCATAACTTGTAAATCATTTGTAAATCTTGTAAAGTTGTGTAGTTGCTAGATCTAGATGATTGTTGTAAGTATAGTTGGATCTTGGTGATCTCTCCTAGTAGTGTTAGTTAGGTGTGATTATAGTAGTGGCTTGGTGAAGTAGTGGTGTGAAGAAAACTAAGATGTGAAGAAGTTGTGTAGTCGTAATCAAGTCGTGAAGCAAAGTTGTGTAGTGAAGTTGTGAAGTTGTGGTAGATTGGTTCTAGCTAAGATTAGAACTCGACATCTAGCTTAGTGTCAAAAATCAAGATAAGCGAAAGTTGTGTAAGGTTTTCTCCGCCATAAGGGAGCTTGTTGACATAGTGAAGAAAACTCTCGAGTTAGGTGCTCGAGGAGTGGAGTAGGGCGAAGAGGTGCTTCGTTGCCGAACCACTATAAATCCTCGCGTTGTGGTTTGATTGTTCTTACTCTTATCTCTTGTCTTACATTATTTTCTCATACTATCCTATTAATTGTTTAGATAAGTATATTGTTCATATTGTGCAAGTGTTGAATTCACATAAAGTCGAATCTAGAATTTTTACAAACACTTTAAAACTTTAAATTAAAAAGCGGTAAACTATTCAACCCCCTTCCCCCTTCTAGTTTTCCACATCCCCGTTTGCCTGGTACTACGTTTACTATGGATCGCCTTCCTGGTGACGCCATAGGCATCTATACCGAGTTTCTCTTGTTTTCCGGCGTTCACATTCCCTTTTCGACATTTCTTTTATATGAGCTTAAGTATTTCAAGGTACACATTTTGCAGTTAGTCCATCTAGGCTTGAATAAAATAGTGTCGTTTGAGGTTGTGTGTCGCGACTTGAATATTGTTCCTACCGTTACTTTGTTCTGTGTTTTTCAATGTCCTTGTAAACAAGGGGACTGGTTCTCCTTTTCTAAATGTCGGAATACAGAGGATATTTGTATGGACGATGGCCCTTCAAGCTTGAAGAAGTGGAAGAGCAAGTTTTTCTTGATAGATCGTATAGCTATTCTGGACCATCTCACTTGGAGACATTCTCATTCTTGTGTTTCCGATGATTTACCTGCTGATGGTTATGATCGAAATGATGTGGAGCGGTTACACGTTCATTTGATTCGTCTTCGTGAGATGAGGGAGGAGGTGCTTGTCCGCTCTGTTTTAAGTTCTGTTTGGTCTAATAAAGAATGTGATCCGGTATTCTGAAGGAACGATGATAATTCTGGTAGGCTGGGGGGGTTATAATTTATGTATTTATTTGTCGTCCCTTTGCCATGTGTTATCCTTTGTTTTCTTTTTGTGTAGAGATGAGCATTTATGATTTTATGACCCTTCCTTCTTGGGGTGATGCTAAGATTGTTGAAGAGCCGCATCATCTTTCTGAGCCGCTGCTGGAGCGTGTTCCATCACACACCACCGCGCCTGCGGCAGAGAAAGGTAAGAGATTAGGTCCTCCCCCTTCAGTTGGACAATTGTGCTATATGACAGTGATTATATGAAATCAATCACAACCCATGACTTAGCATCCCCGCTAATCATGTATCAAGACCTAGCATCTCCGCTAGTTTTATCAACAGCGTGTACCACCGCTTTTAGGGTTGCAACCCCGAATGACATACCAGACCTAAAGCCTACCAGCTGGAGCTATTTAGGGTGAAGAACCACACAGAAAGATCATACAGGATATCGTACCAACACATATTATTCACATAGCAGTCATAAGCGCATTAATTGTCCCAAAAACAAAACCACGTTTCGCACAGTTCAGAAAACAGTTCAAAACACATTTAAGTATCATTTTCCCCCAACGGAAAAGATTTAAAAAAAATGAGGCTACGAGAACTCACCTCAAGCAAGTCTTTATCAATTAAATCTCAATCATACAAGCAAATGCAACGACGTCCGCACACGACCTAGTCTAGTAAATGTCCCATTTTAATCATTCATTTCCAAAGCAGTTCTCATGTATGATGCATAGGGATTAGATGCTTATTGTACGGTTAACTTAAAAGTTTTAGTGATGTGATGGTTGACGACTTAACCATAAAAATACTATATCAAACCCATATCTTAATACAATATGCTTATACTATTTACGTAGAATAGATAAGTAATATAATTAAATATTTATATTAATTAATACGTTTTGGTAAGCCCACTCGGTACACTTCGTTACCAAAAATATATCGTTTATACTATACAAAATGAAACGTTTATGTTTGCTAAACATTTTAAAAAGTTTCGAGAAAAACTATATTTTTCGTCTTTTAGTCGACTTATTAAAATAATAAAATAATAATATTTTATTATTAAAATAAAAATTACGTTTTAAGTAAAAATTCTAAGTGTAAACTTTTTATGAAATTTCGGCATGACCCGTACGTATATATGTCGTTTCCCAAAGTTTTTATACCTCACTTTCAAACACTTTTCACAATTCAACCATTTTCGACAAAACCTCAAAACCGTATTTCGCCACGTTTTCCAATTCATATTTCCCCCAAAACAACCTTCAAATACATTTCATAATCACGTCTCACCTTTCAAAAGTTCACCAAAATCCTTAAAACAACAATTTAAAGCTTATTGGGCCTTAGCCCAATAAGGGTCCATTACGGTTTTTATATATCCAATATACGTTCTAAGCTCAAAACCAAGGCTCATTAGTAGATATAAGTCCAATATAATAAGTAACCAAATAATCCGGACCACATTAAGCCATCAATAAGCCACGGCTTGTCGATGCTTATTGGGTCGTGAGCCCACAAGCTCCAAAAATATATATCAAGCTTAAAAATTAGCGAATAAGCTACGTATCGCATTTGGTTATCACCATAAGCTATAATAATAATCCACAAAAATACGACATACTAGAGTAATAACCAAAAACACTTTCCTTATGTTACCCTAAATTTTTAAGAGCCAATAAGCTCAAAATAAGCCATTCGAACCTTATAAATAAGCCAAAATAAGCCATATAAAAAATAAGCCACATAGCAAATACATGTTTTTCAACCATCATGACCACGATATCAAAACTAACAAAACTCCTTTGTTTCTTTATTAAGTTCGACGCCAAACAACACCCTTTTTTCCATTCGTTTTGTTTTTTAATTTCGATTTTTATGACGATCAACTTGTACAACTAACATCTATGCACCATTAACTATACAAAAGGACAAATTAAATTTAAATTTGAAAAAAAACTTACAAGAATGATCTTCAAAATAAATTTCGACGCGAACCGGACAACCCAAACGTTGTTTAAATGAATACCCGAACACTAGGAACACTCTACAACTCTTGGACCTTCATGTTTTCTTGATCAAAGTTTGAAAATATATGTGTTTGTGTGTGTGCTTTGTCAGACGAACACACACAAGTGTGTGTGTGTTATTATCTTTTGAAAATGAAAGAATGCAGAGAAATGTTGTGGTGGTAAAAATATATTCGTACTAGGCATAGACACATTTGCTAGAAAATAGCCATTTTGTCCCTCACTCCCTTGACTCTCATGACCGGTTATAGGATCCTATGGGGTCTCGGGTCTTTTTTTCGTGTCGGGATCACTTAAAACTCATAAAACCTGATCGTAAAATATTCCCCGAAGTTAATTAGCATTTTTATTCACCTTAAAAATACTTTTCCAATAACTTAGAGTATTTACTTGACATATTTCCGCGCTTTATTCCTCAAAACTCATTTTGGACATTTATAGACGTGTCGGGACTCGTTTTCGGCATTTCTCAAAAATTCACGGGTCAACCACCCGGAACATACATAACATAATAATACCCTCTAAAAAGGATCATTATACACAATAAACCATGAGACATCTCGAATCTCATAAATTCACCACCGTCAACACGGTATAAATTTCTGAATAAACTGACAAACGTCAAATAGTCGAAGGACTAATATTAGAACATTCGAAGAACAAAAGGACAAGGGTTACATTATACCCCCTTAAAAGAATTTCACCCTCAAAATTCAACTACTATCAACACTAAACAGATGTGGATACTTAAGCTTCATCTGATCTTCACGTTCCCACGTGAATTCAGGCCCATATTTCGAATTCCATTGAACCTTGACGATGGCAATTCTACTCCGTTTCAACTTCTTGAACTGTCGTTCCAAGATTTCCACAGGTTCTTCCACAAAATTCAACTTAGCATCTACTCGGATTTTATCCAACCGCACTTGCAGTGTTGGATCAGCCAAACACTTCTTAAGGTTCGACACATGGAACGTGTCATGAACACCATTCTACTCCTCAAGCAAATCTAACCGATAGGCCACTAGGCCTACCTTCTCAATGATCTCGAAAGGTCCAACAAACCTAGGTGCTAATTTCCCTTTCTTCCCAAAGCGTACCACACCTTTCCAAGGTGACACTTTGAGCAAGACATAGTCACCTACACTAAACTCTAGAGGCTTCCTCCTCTTATCAGCATAACTTTTCTGATGATCACGCGCAGCCTTAAGTCTATCCTTAATATGCGAGATCTTCTCAATGGTATCTTGCACTAACTCAGGTCCTATCAACTGACCTTCTCCAACCTCTTCCCACATAATCGGGGAATGACACCTCCTACCATACAAAGCCTCAAACGGCGCACATCTCACACTAGAATGATAACTATTGTTATACGAAAACTCAACTAATAGAAGATGAACATCCCAACTTCCCCTGAAGTCTAGGATGCATGCTCTAAGCATGTCTTCCAATGTCTGAATAGTACGCTCACTCTGACCGTCGGTTTGAGGGTGGTAAGCCGTACTCATGTCTAACCGGGTTCCTAATGCCTCTTGCATTGACTTCCAAAACCTCGACGTGAACTGACTATCACGATCAGATATGATCGAGATCGGCACACCATGCCTAGCAACAATCTCATTCAGGTATAGCCTAACTAACCTATCCATCTTGTAATCCTCACGCATAGGTAGAAAATGAGCAGACTTAGTCAATCGGTCCACAATGACCCAGATTGTGTCATATCCACTACTAGTCCTTTATAACTTAGTAACAAAATCCATTGCTATCCCTTCTCATTTCTATTCGGGAATCTCAGGTTGTTAGAGCAAGCCAGACGGCCTTTGATGCTCAGCCTTAACCTTCAAACAAGTCAAACACCTACTAACATAAACAACTATATCCTTTTTCATTCCCGACCACCAATACTTATCTATAACGTCATAATACATCTTATCAGCTTCTGGGTGTACAGAGTACTTTGACTTATGGGCTTCGTCCATTATTAGGGTTCTCATATCACCCTTTAAAGGGACCCATATTCGATCCAGGTAATACAAAGCTCCATCATTCCTAAGTTCCACCATCTCATCTAAACCTTTCTGCAATCCCGCAGACTCATCAGACGTCTCCTTCTGAGCCGCTAGTATCCTATCCTTGATACTCGACTGAAGGGTCATATTCATAGCTCTAACTCTCTTAGGTTTCACTCTCTCTTTCCTTCTTAATGCATCAGCTACTACATTCGCCTTATCAGGATGGTAGCGAATTTCACAGTCATAATCACTAAACAACTCTATCCAGTGACGCTGTCGCATATTCAACTCTTTCTGACTAAAGATGTGCTAGAAACTCTTATGATCCGTATATATGACACTATTTGTCTCATACAAATAATGTCTCCAAATCTTAAGTGCAAACACAACCGCACCTAGTTCCAAATCATGGGTGGTGTAATTCTTCTCGTGAATTTTCAACTGCCTAGATGCATAAGCTATCACCTTACCTCTTTGCATTAACACACATCCTAATCCTAGGCCTGACGCATCAAAATACACCACAAAATCTTCCTGACCATCAGGGAGATCTAGAACAGGTGCATTACACAACTTATCCTTCAAAGATTGAAATGCATTCTCCTGCTCCTCACCCTAGTCATAGGTCTTACTTTTCTGAGTCAAGACAGTAGGCGGCTTAGCTATCTTGGAAAGTCCTCAATGAACCTACGGTAATACCCTGCCAGTCCTAAGAATGAACGAACCTCAAACGGAGTTCTAGGGGCTTTCCAGCTCTTAACAGCTTCAATCTTACTAGGGTCTACATGAATACCTTCTCCATTAATCACATGTCCTAGAAACTGTACTTCTCGCAACCAGAATTCACACTTAGAAAACTTAGCATACAGTTTCTCTTTCTTGAGTAATTCTAAGACTAATCCTAGGTGCATCTCATGCTCTTCCCGAGTCTTAGAATAAATTAAAATATCATCTATGAACACTATCACAAATATGTCTAGATAAGGCCTACATACTCGGTTCATCAGATCCATGAATACCGCTGGTGCGTTAGTCAAACCAAAGGGCATTTTCCATAACGAGTTTTAAACGCAGTCTTTGAAATGTCATCCTCGTGCACTCTTAGCTGATGGTATCCGGACCTAATCTCTATCTTAGAGAAGTACTGTGATCTTTGAAGTTGGTCAAATAAGTCGTCTATCTTAGGGAGTGGATAACGGTTCTTAATGGTCAACTTGTTTAGTTCTCTATAATCAATACACATCATAAAGGATCCGTCCTTTTTCATAACGAACAATACTGGTGCTCCCCAAGGCGATGAGCTTGGTCGAATGAAACCTTTGTCCTGGAGTTCCTTGAGTTGGCCCGACAACTCCTCCAATTCAGAAGGTGCCAAACGATAGCGAGACTTTGTCACCGGCACTGCTCCAGGGATTAACTCAATCCGAAACTCGATTTCCTGAACAGGCGGCAATCCAGATAGATCATCCGGGAATACCTCGGGAAAATCTTTCACTACTACGATCTCTTCTCGTTTCTTTTCTATAGCCTTAGCACTCATTAACTGTCTCATCTTTTCTTTCGGTTTCTCCCCTAATACCCTAAGCACCTTGCCATCTAGTAGTGGTATCCTTACTACTTTCTCATGACAAATTATCTCAGCCTTATGGTCAGACAACCATTCCATTCCTATGATTACATAAAACTCCCACTTCCAAAGGGTATCAAGTTAATGTCAAACACATGACCTTTTATTTCTAATTTGCACCCCCTAATAACTTTATCAATCTCTACTAGCTGTCCGCTAGCTATCTCAATCTCATAACTGAAACCTAAATCACTGGACTCTATGCCTAATATAGATATAAAGGTAGTGGAAACAAAGCTATAGTCGGCACCAAAGTCAAATAAGGTAGTGGCATAATGATCGTTTAGAGTAAACGTACCCGTCACGATGTTCGGGTCCTGGCGAGCCTCCTCTACTCCCAACATGAATGCCTTACCTCTTGCCTGATTTCCTTGGTTCCCACGACCCTGACCCCCATTAACAACCATGACTTGGTTCTGATGGTTTACCCCGGGCCTCTAGGCTTGATTCAACCTAGGATAAGCCGACTTGATATGATTGATACTACCACACTCATAACAAGTCCTAGCAATTGGGTTCCTAGCATTGACAGGGTTCACATTCCTAGGCGCCACTCTACAATCCTTAGCAAAATGACCTAGGCGATTACAGTTGAAACAAGAGCGACAAGGTGTCTCAGGTGAATGGTGATAGTTGCAGGAGGTACACTTGGGTGTCGTACCCATGTACTCTCTCCTAACAAGGTTTGCGGTTGTAGCAAAAACATTTCCAGTCCTAGTCCTTTTGTTTTCATCTCTTACATTTCTATCCCTGCTAGGTTCTCCCCCATTTCCTCTCTTCTTAGGGTTCTTTTTGATGGATCCATTCCAAAGGACTTCATTAGTCAGTGTGCCAGCTATCTGCACGGCCTTTTGGATAGTCTTTGGCTCCGTTGCTGCCACCATTCCTCGAATTTGTGGAGAAAGGCCATACACATACCTTTCAATCCTTTTACCTTTAGGGGTTACTAAGTGAGGAACTAACCTAGCCAACTCATGAAACCTATCAGTATACGCAGCATGGCCAGCCCCGTCCATGACGTGATTCCACAACTCAGTTTCCAACTTTTACATCTCATTACTAGGGCAAAATTCCTCTCTAGTCAAAGTCTTAAAGTCTTCCCAAGACATACCTACAACGACTTCTCGACCTCGTATGTGGATTTGAGAATTCCACCTCGTGAGATCCTTACCAACAAATGAACCAATAGTGTACTTCACTTTCTGACTATCCCTACACCCACTCATATCCTGAACTGACTCCATCTTCTCAATCCAATGGGTATACACTATAACACCTCCCTTACCATCATACTTAGAACTCCTTATAGGTACAACCCCTACTAATATCACTCCGGGTGTTGTCATTGACGGCATCACCATTTTGATTCCTACCATTTCCTTGACCTCTACCTTGGTCACCTACTTGGGCTACAATAGTGGGAAGTAAATTCTACAACTGCTGTGCAATGATGGTGGAGATGTTAGGGACTCCATTAACACCATCATTCACCTCACTACCCTGACCACCTTGACCATCCATCCTATCATCACCTTGATCACCAGAACGACCTCTAGTTATACCACTACCTTTTCTTGTGGGTAGAATAAGAATAATTTTTGACTTGATCGGGCGTGTTGAGCCCTAGCTAGTTCCTTTAGGCCAAGCTTT
>BQNB010144401.1:0-16861 GCA_026074375.1 Tanacetum coccineum
TAATTCAATTAGGGTTTCAGTTTGATTGTTTTTCAAGAGGATGAATTTAGTGTTGTTTATAAACACACTCGATTTTAAGTCGTCCCGTCCTTTGTGTTTATGAAGAGTTGTATTTGTGGAACTAACTTTTTTCGATGTTGTGCTTTTGGTCCCTTTCACTTACGGGTGAAAAGCCCGAGATCGGATTGGTCAAAAACTCGAACGAGCAAGGTCTAAACGAGCTCGAGCCTGATTTCAATCCTATGTTTGAGCTCATTTAATAATCAAGCTCAAGCCCAAGCTTTATATAGAAAGATCGATTAGGCTCGCGAGCCTTAAACGAGACTTAAAAATATATACCTATACATTTGTCTATGCGTATAACCATGTTTAAGCAAGCTTAAAACATAAGCGAGCTCAAGTCTAAAAGCGTGAATAAACAATCTTTAAGCTTGAAATCCTCACATGTTATATAACTAGCCGAGCTCGAGCTTGTAAAAAATATTCATAGCCAATATGAACACAAAATATAAGACTCGAAACAATTTCCAAACCTGAACTCAAGCGATTATATATAAAAATAGCCGACCTTGAACTCAGGCAATGCTCAAGCTAAGTATTTATTCAGTTTCTTCTTTCTTCTTCAAGCTTTCACCGTTTATTCCACTTCTTTCGTTCAAATGCTATGTTTACTAATTTGAAAGGTTATTTTTATATTTGGTGTATGCCAGAGGCTATACACGTTTTTCCTTAAATAATCATAAATATTTATGTGATTAGTTTAAAAATAAAACCCCTTCTGATGTGGCCGTTGTAAACGCACTAGTTTTTTTTACACCTTCTTAGGCATAGCACCTAACCGTTGTATTAGTAATAGGCAAGACCTCAGGGTTTTTAGGGAAATAGTGGAAAGGCTCGAACAGAATATAAGCAAGGTCTAAGGGTTTAGAAAATCATTTTTTGGTATTTTTTATATTTTAGAAAGCAATTAAAATTCAGTTCTAAGAGGTTTGGTTTGGGTTTAGCTAATTAAACTAATAATCATTCTAAACTACCATTGTGAAAACTTATATGGTAAACGAACGTAGTTTACTTAATCAGACACTACCTTCTTAGATTTGCTCCTCCTAGTCCTATGCTTTGTCATCTTGCAATGATCTGTGTAAGTATATTCCTATCCATGAACGAATTACACGAAAACGCCGTCTATGTAATATTCTGTTAAGGCAACGCACATGTAAGGTAGTATGAAGACTATTACAAGGCCCCTAAGAGTACATTACATGCATTAAAACACTTAAGAGGGATCAACCATATTAGGGGTAAGGTAGTATGAAGACTGTTACCGATGGTATCCTTTCTACACACTCGCGTTTCCCTAGACGTCTATGCTAATGTAATATTTTATAGCTAGTTTTCTAGAGCCTAACGCGCACATCCATCACAAGAAGCAATATTAAAAGGATCTACAAACTAAGTTTCATGCAATCATAAGTAAATACTAATGTATCTAACCTAGCATATTAAAAGAAAGCGGAGAACAAGAATCAATCAAACAACACATAGACATATTGAATGATAAAAGATAAAAGACTTCACTTGATTAAAACATGTGTTTAAGGCTGATACAAGAGGGTTTTGACACCCTAAAACCGAGCCTAAAAGCTGCTACAATTGACTTCTAAAGGTAGGTTTGGTTCCCAAAAGTTACACACCTAAAACCCTTAAAACGAGTTTATATATATAGAAAAACGGGTGTGATGGCGTCACATTATAATCTTGGCGTTGTCGCCCCGCCAAATCTTCTAGGGCTTTTTTAAGTCGGTTGGATCCTGACGTCGTCATCAAAATCCTGACGCCGTCCTTTGTACGTCCTAACGGCGTCATAATGAATCGTGACGCCTTCTCTAGCCATTGTATGCATTTTCTTCATGAGATTTGGTGTAGAGTTGTAATCTTGTTTGTTTCTTCTCCAAATGAGCCCAAGTCACGTGTATTTCTTCCAAAAGCCATCTAAGTGCTAAAAACACAAAAAAGAACGATTAAGTACATAATTTGGACATATTTTCATGATTTAAGGGGTTAAATGACCCCGAAAAAATGTATAAAATGACACCTCATCAAATACCCCTACACTTGGGATTTGCTTGTCCTCAAGCAAATGGGCTTTTCTATCTAGACAATAGCAGTATCGGAGGCATTTAACTTACTTTTCAAATATAGTTTATGACACAACCTTCTAGACCTCGTAATCAAAAGCACGGAAGTTATATATTAGCACCTCACATAAGTATTTGGATTCTCTCTTTCTCTCGGGTGGATAATGAATTATAACAATATAGGAAATGGAAATTTAACACTCATTACCTGTCGTAGCATACAAATTACCATAGGATTGGTAAGGGATCAAAAACCTCCACCGCTAGGCGTAAGCACTAGAAATTGCTATCAAAGAGGTCTTTCAAAAGGTTGTGATGTTCGGGTGTAAGTTAAACAATACCGTCTCCACCGTCTGAATGAGTATTTCTTCAAGAGATTTGGTGTAGAGTCGTAGTCTTGTCCGTTTCTTCTCCAAATGAGCCTCAAGTCACGTGTATTTCCTCCAAAAGTCATCCAAGTGCTAAAAACACAAAAACAAACGATTAAGCACATAATCTGGGTATATTTGCATGATTTAGGGGGTTAAATGACCCCGAAAAAGTATATAAAATGACACCTAATCAAATACCCCTACATTTGGGTTTTGCTTGTCCTCAACCAAATGGGCTTTTCTACCTAGACAATAGCAGTATCAGAGGCATTTAACTTTATCTTTAAAGGTATTTTACGACATAACCTTCTAGACCTCGTAATTAAAAGCACGGAAGTTATATACTAGCACCTCACATAAGTGTTTGGATTTTCTCTTTCTCTCAGGTGTATAATGAATTATAACAATATGGGAAACGGGAAAATTAACACTCATTACCTGTCGTAGTATATAAATAACCATAGGCTATCAAACCTCCACCGTTAGGCGCAAGTACTAGAAATTACTATCAAAGATGGATTTTAAAGGGTTGTGATGTGTAGGGTGTGGGTTAAACAATAGCAGCAACGGATGGTAGACACATGGGCAGTGATAAGTTAATTAACTACAAGAATACATGTTGAGGCGTTACTAAGCCAAGACTCGACTGCTCTATGGATATAACGAACTAAAATACAAACTCTACATCAATCTCTTTCTTTTTTTTTCTTTTTTTTATTGATACATAACTTGGGGTTTATAACATACCCTTACACTTGAGTTTTTGCTAACTCGTTACAATTTACTAAGCTAATGACCTGAATTGAAAGGATCAACAAACATGGAGCTTATTAAGCTCTAATGAGGGTAATAGGTGACTTCTTCCCCAATTATACATATGATAAAAACTATCATGATTCCCAATCGTCCCAAAACTGTATTTACAAGGATAAGGACTTAGCAACCGTGTACTGAAGAATTAACTTGGGTTAAAACAATAATGTACTAAAAGCGAGTACATACAAAGTAGGCTAAGGCGATTTGGGTGTAATGATTGGTTTAAGGGTTGACAATGCTCTTTATTAATAGTCCGGCTTAACCAGAAAATTACGAGAATTGTGAAAAAAGGATAAGCTCAGAGGGTTGTACTAGGGGTATCATGCACTAAAAATGAGTGCATGGCAAGGGTGTGTGATAGTTACACGATCGGTGTGACCATCATAAAAATTACAGGTTTAAAACATGGGTTAATCCTAGTGCATCTTATCTAGCAAATCCTAATACTCACTATGCGGTCTCGGGATGCATCACAAAAACATGTTTTAGAATTTAATATACTACCGGTACACTCATATAATTTAATACCGATACCAATCACTACAAGAATCCTGTTGATTACCCATGAATGTTTTCTCGTAGGTATTTACCCACTTATTACCCATGGGTTACCCACAAATTATAAACTACTTAACAAATTAAATTCACCCTCGACCTTCCTATGACTTTACCCACAAAGATTCCTACATAATTATATTTTGTGTCTAATCCATGGGTAAAAGGTTTTCATAATTTTTACCCACAAATGAACTTATCATGGGTAGACATGTTGAGAATGTTGTGGGTAAGTTTTATTCCCCCACGAAGTACAAGCATCATATATTGTCATGGGTAAATTTTCAAGGGTGGTTCGTGGGTAAAATTTGTACCCACATATATACCTACTCAAGGTTAAGGTGGTCCATCAGTACCTGTTCAAGACGACTCTCCCATAGAAGACGTGGCGCCCATAAAAAAGATGTCAAAATTCCAAGGCGGCTAAAGAAGAAAGAATTGCATGGTCTCCAAAGGAAGAGTTAGCGTTGTGTAAAATGGATAAACACGTCAAAAAGAGCATTATAGGGAACCTCAAAAGACCAAGGGGTTTTGGACGGCTGTACTAGCTTACTTTGAGAATTAAATGGGTAAATTGATAATAGGATACGATGCCCTCAACACCATATATAATGGAAAAATAAGGTTCGTCCTAATGAGAGTTTAGGTTCGAACTCTATGAAAGCAGTAAATATAGGATAAGTAATTATATAATTATAGGTTTATTGCAGGTTTACAAAAGAAATACAAATTTTAAATATTGCACATTTATTTTTCAGAAATACTTGAAAATTTTTAAATTTTTACATAGCTGGAGACGCAATGCCTTCAGGATAAATCCTTACGCCGTCTTCAGCGTCTGTGAAAATTTCTTCTCCGTTTTTAATGAGAAATTTCCTGCACGCAATTTTATTAGTCAAATCCGAAGAAAGCACTGCATAAAAACCTAAAATTAATCATAACAATCATATGACTCGAAACTGACGCGAAATAAATCTAAAACAGTTTATTTTTAATTATGTTTGAATATGGTTCTTATAAACCGGATATATCCCCCTACACTTATTTTATGTAAAATACAGTTGATTGTAAATAAGACAAAGTTAAAAACAAACAAAGCATGATTACAAAATGATTCAAATATTATAAAACAAACAATAAAGAATAAAACACACGACACTCCTAAATGCGAGAAAGATTAAATATGGATTGGGTTGCCTCCCAACAAGCGCTTGTTTTTGTTCGAGTCACGAGCCCGACTCTACCTTTATTTAACAGATAAAGGGGAGGGTTCCTCTATACTTATGGTCAAGTGTGGGTGATAGTAACGGTGCACACCATTATAGTAAAGAGGAGCCTTATGTTGAAAAACTGGTTGTTCAATTATATGCTCCAAATGTTGTGTTTCTTTAATCCTACCATTCTCTACTTCTTTTGGCCTAACGGGTGAATTAAGCCCTCTTCCTTGAAAAGAAACTTCCTTAGATTATAATTTCCAATCTTTTTCAATCATCTCCATATTTGAAAAATCAACACCTAGGGGTCCACTTTGTCCTAGTAAACCTAGTTTAAATCCATAATGTTTTTTAGGATTATCAATGCATGGGTGATAATAGAAATGCGTATCCTTAGGGTGGAAAACGCCGTGAGGTAAAGGTGGTGTATTAATCGTCAAATTATCTAATACCTTCTTCCTAAAACTATCTAGACTATATGGTTTGATGGGTGGTTCATGGTCTCTTTGGTCTCCTAGACTTGCATCTAAGGATGGATAACTGGGTAAGGGCTGCGGTTGAGGCTCCGGTTCATCAAAACTAGGAATTTCCCTAGAACTAAGAGGAATGTCATGATTACAAGTATTCAAGCCTAAATCCTCTAGTGGTGTTTCGTCTAAAGGTTCTACCTTAATCGGGATTTCTATAGTCTCTTCTACTTCTTTCAGATAGGTCACGGGCGGTGTGTATTCCTCAAATGATAGGAGGACTTGTGGGGGTACTTTGTGGGTTTGAATTTTTCGCATCATATCAAGAATTAATGTTTCGGTTATTGTTTGTACCAGGTTTAAAGCCAAAGGTACTTTCTCTTACCAGAGGTGGACTAGGGAAGATTGTGCGGACGTATTTGACACAGAGTGATTTTGGCGAGATAAAGTCAGGGGCGTGGAAAGAAATGATTTTTGCGAGGGTTTATGAGAGTTAGGCTTGCGCTAAGAGGTTTTAGCTCCTCGTTCTCAGGATTAGCTAGTTTATCTCTATATCTTTTTGACTCTATTTTCTTCCTTTCCCCTAAATTCATCTTTTAATTTCTCTACAACCTTCAGAGAGAGTTGCATGAAATCGCCAACAATTGCTTTCATATATTCTTCAAGTTGCCGAACTCTCTCTTCTTGACCGAGGATGAAGTTTGTCACAATGTGCTCAAATTCCTCTTGACGTGATGGTTCTGGGGGTAGTCGATATGTTTCGTTGCTTGTCATTCTAAACATGCTCTCGTTTCTTCCTATTAGCAAGAGTGCGTCCTTCATGAGCGTATCAACTTTGTATTCCATGACTCCGAGTAACTGCTCAATGTCGGGATTTTCGTAGTCAAGGTTCCCTTCTTCTAGGACGACGGGGTTGTTCCATCCTTCGTCCTCGTATTGGGATAACTTATCGATAGTGGCCTAGGTATTTTCTGGCCTTAATTTTCTAAGTCTCCCTCCTGCTGCATAGTCAATGGCCATCTGGGTGGTGTAGTCGACCTGATCGTAAAAGATCTAAACTTGAAGCCATAGATCAAGACCATGATGAGGGAGTTTTTGAAGTAAGTCCTTGAAACGAGTCCATGCTTCAGATAAAGATTCTCCATAATGTTGTTGGAACATCAGGATATCGTTGCGGAGTTTTGCGGTCCTTCCCAGTGGAAAGAATTGAGCAAGGAAACGAGTAGTAAGATCCTCCCATGTGGTGATGGATCCTACTGGAAGACGTTCAAGCCAATTGCTAGCTTGATCGCGAAGGGAAAATTAAAATAAACGTAGGCGTGTTCTTTCCTTGTTTTCACCATCAAGGTCGAGTGAGTCCATAAGTTTTAGAAAATCCTTGAGGTGTTGGTTTGGATCCTCAGACCGAAGTCCATGGAATGAGCATCCGTTTTGCATCAACCGGATGGTGTCGGATCGAAGAGGTACCACGTTGTTCCTTAAGGGGAGCTCGCTGGTATTCCTGTAGCCTTCGTGGCTAGGTTTGGGATTTCACGAAGTAGCAGTCGAACTCTTCAAATGATCAGCATCTTGATGACAAAAATAAATATCTTGTGTCATAATGTTATACGAAAATTGATCGACCATTTCACGAACGGAGCAGAAATCGATGTATTTGGTATTTCACTGACTTTAGCGGCATTTTCCCTGAAAAAGATGGTTTTTTTTGTTTTTAACATTAGAAGAACAACCCCCCTCTTTGCACAAAGTTTTCTCACCTCTTTGCACAAAGTTTTCTCAGATATAAAACCTCCTTTTAAACCCTTTCCTTTGATCACTTAACTTATTATAAGTTTGTTTAAAATGTGATCCAATCATCCATTCATTGAAGTGCAAGAGAATAACTTTCGTTATCATTAAGATACGGAGTTATGTAGGCTACTTAGGGCATTCGTGACATGTCTTACATTCATAATGTATAGATCGAGTCCATGTATTCCAAACTTGTGTAATTGCTTGATCATGGTGATCATGGTGTGTATTATAGTTAGATCATGGTGATCTTACCAAGTATTGTTTGATAGTTATGATATAAGTAGTGTGGTGAAGTGAAGTTGTGAAGTTGTGAAGAAGTTGTGAAGTTGGGAAGAAGTCGTGAAGTTGTGAAGTCGTGAACAAGTCGTGAAGTCGTGTTGTGATAGATTGGTTCTAGCTAAGATTAGAACTCGACATTTAGCTTTGTGTCGTAAATTGGTGTAAGCAACGCTGTGTACTGTTTTCTCCGCCTTAAGGGAGCTTGTTGACTAGTGAAGTAACTCTTGAGTTGGGTACTCAGGGAGTGGAGTAGGGCGAAGAGGTGCTTCATGATCGAACCACTATAAATCATCGTGTCCGGTTTGCATTTCCTTTCACTTATCTCTTTACATTTATACTCGCATTTATCGCTTTATATTTATACTTGCAATTGTGTGATGTGTTGATTATATAGTTTTAATTATGTCTTAAATAAATGTGAATATTGTGTGTTGGTTTGTATTGTTGTAAATCGATGTATTAATATGTGTATATAACTTGTATGAACACTCATCATATTGTACCACGCTTGATCGGTAATTTGATATGAAACATTTTAAGATTTTTAATGGAAACGTATTCACCCCCCTCTACGATTTCCACAGTTATCCCAAAAGTTACACACTAAAACCCTAAAATCAGTTTTGTATATATAGAGATATCGCGGCGACGGCGTCGCGTTATGGTCCTGACGCTGTCGCTACGTGGATGATTCTAGATCCTTTTTAAGTTGGCCACGTCCTGACGCCGTCTCCAAATTCCAAAGGCCGTCACTAAATAGATCATGATGGCATCGCTTTATGCTTGTGACGCCGTCTCCACGTTCTGTAAGTAATACTTCTTCAAGGATTTGGTGTAGGTCTATAATCTCGTCCGTTTCTTCTCTAAATTAGCCCAAGTCATGTGTATTTCCTTCAAATGGCATCCAAGTGCAAAAACCCTGAAAACAAACGATTAAGCACATAATCTGGGCATATTTGCATGATTTAAGGGGTTAAATGACCCCGCAATATTGTATAAAATGACACCTCATCAAATACCCCTACACTTGGGATTTGGTTGTCCTCAAGCAAATAGGCTTTTCTACATAGACAATAGCAATATGAGGGTCATTTAACATACTCTTTAAAAGTATTTTACAACACAACCTTCCAGACCTCGTAATTAAAAACACGAAAAGTATATACTAGCACCTCACATAAGTGTTTGGGATTCTCTCTTTTACTCGGGTGTATAATAAATTATAACATAATAGGGAAATGAAAAATCAACACTCATTACCTATCATAGCATATAAATTACCATAGGCTTGGTAAAGAATCAAACCTCCACCGATGGGATACATTAGGGTGGATTTGGGTGAATTTGGAGTGGAATGGTTAACTAATTATTTATACGAATACACGTTGGTTTGGTTGCTAAGTCAAGACTCAGACGAAGATATACAAACTTTACACAACTCTACATCAATCTTTTTCTTTTTCTTTTTTGTTTTTCTCTTTTTTTCGAATAACATAATACGTCACATGGGGCGTATATATGCACCCCTACACTAGAGCTTTTACATACATTACAAGCAAACTATTGTATGACCCGAATTAAGATGGATCAACATAACATGGAGCTTATTGAGCTCTAATGGGGGTAATAAATTACTTCTTCCCCAATTCTTCATAAGATGAATACTACCATGAATCCTAATCGTCCCAAAACTGTATTTACAAGGATAAGGACTTAGCAACCGTGTACTTAAGAATTAACTTGGTTTAAAATAATAATGTACTAAAAGCGAGTACATACAAAGTAGGCTAAGGAGATTTGGGTGTAATGATTGGTTTAAGGGTTGACAATGCTCTTTATTAATAGTCCGGCTTAACCAGAAAATTATGAGAACTGTGAAAAAGGATAAGCTCGGAGGGTTGTACTAGGGGTATCATGCACTAAAAATGAGTGCATGGCAAGGGTGTGTGATAGTTACATGATCGGTGTGACCATCATAAAAATTACAGGTTTAAAACATGGGTTAATCCTAGTGCATCTTATCTAGCAAATCCTAATACTCACTATGCGGTCTCGGGATGCATCACAAAAACATGTTTTAGAATTTAATATACTACCGGTACACTCATATAATTTAATACCGATACCAATCACTACAAGAATCCTATTGATTACCCATGAATGTTTTCTTGTAGGTATTTACCCACTTATAACCCATAGGTTACCCACAAATTATAAACTACTTAACAAATTAAATTCACCCTCGACCTTCCTATGACTTTACCCACAAAGATTCCTTCATAATTATATTTTGTGTCTAATCCATGGGTAAAAGGTTTTCGTAATTTTTACCCACAAATGAACTTATCATGGGTAGACATGTTGAGAATGTTGTGGGTAAGTTTTATTCCCCCAAGAAGTACAAGCATCATATATTGTCATGGGTAAATTTTCAAGGGTGGTTCGTGGGTAAAATTTGTACCCACATATATACCTACTCAAGGTTAAGGTGGTCCATCAGTACCTGTTCAAGACGACTCTCCCATAGAAGACGTGGCGCCCATAAAAAAGATGTCAAAATTCCAAGGCGGCTAAAGAAGAAAGAACTGCATGGTCTCCAAAGGAAGAGTTAGCGTTGTGTAAAATAGATAAACACGTCAAAAAGAGCATTATAGGGAACCTCAAAAGACCAAGGGGTTTTGGACGGCTGTACTAGCTTACTTTGAGAATTAAATGGGTAAATTGATAATAGGATACGATGCCCTCAACACCATATATAATGGAAAAATAAGGTTCGTCCTAAAATTGGTCAATTTTGTGCAATCACGATAGTGTAAAATCGAAAAATACAAGTATATAGAATTGAAAAATAATCTCATCAAACATTTGTGTATCAATGCATAACATGTGTAAAATACACTTATTTCAAATACTTATTCTAATTTTGATATAAATATTGATAAGGATATTAATTTTAGAGAAGATATTTTTTTAAACATTTATATTAAAGAATCACATACTCAAATAAGATAAATAATATTGATGAGATTCATGCACATGGCTTGAAAAGGAGAATTCTTAAACACATCTCAATATAACATATTTGTCATTTGTCAACAAAAAACGTCTCTTGGCTTTTGAAAAACCAAACACGTTAAATATCACATGTGAAAACTACACATGTTAGATGACTATATATAAGACATCCTTAAAATCAAGCCAATATGTAATCTAAATTAATCAACCTATAGATCTTGAACAATGATTATAACATCTTGCTTCACGATTATCTTAGAATTCCACACATCTTGATTAGGGTTTATGTGAACGGATTAAAGTATGATTTGTTGAGTCATATTAGGTCCTCTATGAAAAGATAATACAATTTTACACTTTGCTACACTTCATTAGGCAAATCATAAGAATTCTATTTCGTCTAACATAAAGAATGGAATACTGGAGAATCTTATTGCACTAGAAATTCCCACATTTACCTAACGGTTTGAATTGCTCTTCAGGAGTGATGTTGGGTTCGGTGTATAACGTAAAATGGACGTGTTTAGCACTGAATTTGAGCACACAGTGATATGTTTCATTATTCATTCTTTAAATTGATTAAATGGCTTTTCTAAATATGCTAATGATATGTATACATCGTTAATACTTTGTATCTCATTAGGGAGTACACACTAAGATGTAGAATTAGAACTTTTCCTTAGTCAATCTAGACAACTCACGGCATCCTCACCATACCACACCAAACGTGAACCATTTTAATTTTTTAAGTTAGGTAGGAATGATTTGAAACAAAACTCATAAACGTGACATTCTATTTTAATAGTATTATTACTATTAAATACATCTCCGATAAATTCGTCCAACTTAATCATTTCATCGGAATTGTTTATGCATTTTTAATTCGCGGAAATACAAATTAAAATGTCAATTATTGTTGATGTCTATGTCGTTTACAAAACTTAATCATGCCTCTATTTTTATATAGTTGGTTAAATATTCTTACCGTCCCATTTCCGTTAACCACCTTTAAGACAACCTCGTACTTCCGTTGTGTGATTGTTTTACTAACAATCGCAATATTCGTGAAGAGATAATAACTTCGCGGATGTAGTTCATCGTATGCAACCGTCATCCATCTTGAAATTGTCAAGCTCATCGCATTTCGTCTTGTTAATTTCTCTTCATTTATTCTTTTTATTCCACAACTTATGTTCGGTGAGCACGAATTAAAAGGGAAGGGAAAACACACAATCTTTAAATATTTCATTGTGTAACAAACACCCTCAAGAACTTCACATAGGTGATCCCTTATTCTACTAGAAACCTTAAGATACACCTTCTACACACTTCAATCAAGACCTCATAACTATTATTCACTCTTGTTAGTGTCAGTAGTCTAGTACATCCCTAAATAAACAAAGTGAAATGAAAAACCAAAGTCTCCTTTACTACTATCAACTCGATTTCATCTACTGTACTTTTACAAGAGATTCGTCATGAAATGGTCTTATCCTCATATCCTGACACTCATAAGCATGTTAGTGCCTATGTTGTCAAAAGTCAAAGTGAATTTCGTAATGAATATGAGTCTCATCAATCATTTCAACTTTTTAACAAGTGAAGACACAAAGAAGTATATAAATCCTTCAAAGTGTTGTTGAGTCATCACAACTAACGTGTCTTCATTGGTCTATTTTCCATTTTTTCGGGAAGTAAAGAACACAAAGAATGATATTCAACCTTCAACAGTGTGTCGAGTCATCACAAGAACGTGTCTTCCATTGGTCCATTTCTGTTTTTTGGGCAAAGTGAAACCCTACACACAAAGAATGATATTAACCGTCAAGTGTTGTTGATTTATCTAATGCTCCACCATTTTCACATTTTCTCTTTGTTTCATCAACATTAACAACATCTTAAGAAAACAAATACACCTAATCAAAGAATTACAAACCCTTACATTAAGGACACTCCCATCACCACAAGTTGCCCACTCCTCCATTTCCCATCTCACCATCAATTCATTTGTTACTCACACTCATCTCCACGCCTCAAAGTGACAACCAAATTCTACACACACCACTCCATCTCTCCAACAACAAAACAAACATTCCCTCATCACCTTATCTCCAAACTACCAAACACCCCAACAAACTATATTCAACACCTTCCCTTTCCATTCCTATGCTCATCCTTCTCTTTTTGTTTCTCATAAAATCATCCTTATCATCAACCATTTAGTTCGCAACTCCTAAAGTCTTTGATAATGTTTTCCTTAAACCAGCCAAACATGAAAAGCATACCATAACGCTTAACAAAGAACCTTGTGGATTTAGAATCTCTCAATACAAACATTTGTCTATTTAAATCCACATCATTATCTGGTTAGATGATGATACATATAGGAACGTAGTTGATCGAGTTTAGCCCTTATTCAGCATGTGTCGGTCTCAAATCTTTATCTTGGTTCCTAATCATTTCCAAGTCTTAAAGCTAGTCCATAATTTTTTTTTTGGTTATTGTCGTTAGTGCCACACTTAGGAGTGCATATACTTGAAAACATACCTTGATTTGTTCCCACTAAGTGTCTTGGCATATATATCTATAATCATCATTATTTATATGTGCATTTTTTTACTAACTTTGTTTTGTAGCACTTTTTTGTGACTCAATTTATTGGTGGCCAATCAAGGGGTGAGCATACTAAAGGGGGAATCATTTTTCAAAAGTCCCCAAGCTATTTCGTTTGCAACCGTTTAAGACATCTACACATTTCTTTTTATGTGTTTTTCAATCCTATATTTTTTGTTGCGCGAAACATAACCATTGGATGTAGGTTAAGAGTTCGTGCAACTAATTGATCCATGGATCCGCTTTAGAGTCAATGTTCAAGGGATTGATAGAATCAAGACTTCCTTTGGATGATGCAAGCTAGCCTCTTTTGATTGAAGAGTTGCAAGTGTAGTAAAAGTATCGTCTTGGAGACCAGCTCATTTTGTTTCGACAAAGGGGGGAAGGAAGTGTAACAAGTAACTTTATACATTTACTATGTGTTATAAGTTTACATATTTTGTCCCTCATCAAAAGGAGGATGATTGTGGTAGAAATATTGCTGGATTTTTTAATCTATACATTCTTTTATGTTTTGGTGATGACAAACATGCAACTTATAAACACATTAATAGTAAAGTGCTCTTAAGTTTACTCGTAATCACTGAATCATCTATCGTCAACCATCTTTTGATCTTAAGTTTTCTTCATCAATAAATTTTTAGTTCTCGCACCCGACGTAAATCCACTAAAGGTTTCATAACAAAAAACTTTTAATGTGTTGGATGATTCAAAGAAAATTTTTTATTTTTTCCAAACTTACATTTATAAAATAGAAACAAACATTTTTAAAAATATATACAAAACATTTTTGATTTTTTAAGAATGTTTTATTCAAAATAAATATTTTGTATTCAAATTTTTCCACCTAAAACGGCTAGAAAAAGTTTAGAAACACCTCCCTAGAATAGGACAAAAAGAGGAGCGTCTGAAAAATTAGCGGCCCCTTAAATACACGGGCGCCCCTTTATTTATAGGGGGCCGACACCTTATTAAGGGGACCGGCCATCCATAGACCCAGCTCCTCCAACTTGTCCTATAAATCTGGACTATTCCCCAACTTTTTTCACCTACTTTGCACAAAGTTTTCTAAGATCTAAAACCTCCTGTTAAACCCCTTTCCTTTGATCACTTAACTTATTTTTAAGTTTGTTAAATGTGATCAAACATACCATCCATTGAAGTGAAGTAGAGGAACTTTCGTTATCATTAAGAACGAAGTTTTGTAGGCTACTTAGGGGCATTCGTGGCCTATGTTCTTAACATCACAATGTATAGATCGGTCCATGTATTCCAACTTGTTTAAATGCTTGGATCATGGTGATCATGGTGTGTAATTATAGTTAGATCGTGTGGTGATCTTACCAAGTATTGTTAGATAGTGAGTTTTTGATAAGAAAGTAGTGTGGTGAAGTGAAGTTGTTGAAGATGTTGTGAATTGTGAAGAAAGTTGTGAGTTGGGAAAAGATCTCGTAAAGTTTGTGAAGTCGTGAACAAGTCGTTGAAGTTGTGTTGTGATAGATTGGTTCTAGCTAAGAAGATTAGAACTCGACATTTAGCTTTGTGTGTAAATTGGTATTGTAAGCAACGCTGTGTACTGTTTTCTCCGCCTTAAGGGAGCTTGTTGATAGTGAAGTAACTCTCGGAGTTGGGTACTAGGAAGGGAGTAGGGCGAAGAGGTGCTTCGGGATTGATCACTATAAATCATCTGTCCGGTTTGTATTTCCTTTCATTATCTCTTTACCATTTATTACTCGCATTTATCGCTTATATTTATACTTGCAATTGTGTGATGTGGTTGATTATTGTTGTAAGTATGTCTTAATATAAATGTTGATTATTTGTGTGTTGGTTTCTATTGTTGTAAATTCGATGTTTATTAATTTGTGTATATAAATCTTGGTAATGACACACCTCATAATATTGGACCACGCTTGATCGGTATTTGTACGAATCATTTTAAGATTTTTAATGGAAAGTAGTCAACCCCCCTCTACGACTTCCACAGTTTATCCCAATAGTTACACACTTAACCCTTAAATCAGTTTTGTATATTTAGAGATAGTCGCGGCGAAGGCGTCGCGTAATGGTCCTGTCGCGTGGTCGCTACGTGGATGATTCTAGATCTCTTTATGTTGGCCACGTCCTGACCCGTTCCGAATTCCAGTTGCCGTCATACTAAATAGTTCCATGACGCGCTTCGCTTTTGGCTTGTTTGACGCCGTTCCCACGTTCTGTAAGCAAGTACTTCTTTAAAGGATTTGGGTGTAGGTCTATATTCTTGTCCGTTTCTCGTCCGTTTCTTCTCTAAATTAGCCCAAGTCATGTGTATTTCCTTCAAATGGCATCCAAGTGCAAAAACCCTGAAAACAAACGATTAAGCACATAATCTGGGCATATTTGCATGATTTAAGGGGTTAAATGACCTCGCAATATTGTATAAAATGACACCTCATCAAATACCCCTACACTTGGGATTTGGTTGTCCTCAAGAAAATAGGCTTTTCTACATAGACAATAGCAATATAAGGGTCATTTAACCTACTATTTAAAAGTATTTTACAACACAACCTTCCAGACCTCGTAATTAAAAACACGGAAAGTATATACTAGCACCTCACATAAGTGTTTGGGATTCTCTCTTTTACTCAGGTGTATAATAAATTATAACATAATAAGGAAATGAAAAATTAACACTCATTACCTGTCATAGCATATAAATTACCATAGGCTTGGTAAAGAATCAAACCTCCACCGCTGGGATACATTTGGGTGGATTTGGGTGAATTTGGAGTGGAAGGGTTAGCTAATTATTTATACGAATACACGTTGGTTTGGTTGCTAAGCCAAGACTCAGACGAAGATATACAAACTCTACACAACTCTACATCAATCTTTTTCTTTTTCTTTTCTGTTTTTCTCTTTTTTTTCGAATAACATAATACGTCACATGGGGCTTATATATGCACCCCTACACTTGAGCTTTTACATACATTACAAGCAAACTATTGTATGACCCGAATTAAGATGGATCAACATAACATGGAGCTTATTGAGCTCTAATGGGGGTAATAAATTACTTCTTCCCCAATTCTTCATAAGATGAATACTACCATGAATCCTAATCGTCCCAAAACTGTATTTACAAGGATAAGGACTTAGCAACCGTGTACTGAAGAATTAACTTGGGTTAAAACAATAATGTACTAAAAGCGAGTACATACAAAGTAGGCTAAGGCGATTTGGGTGTAATGATTGGTTTAAGGGTTGACAATGCTCTTTATTAATAGTCCGGCTTAACCAGAAAATTACAAGAACCGTGAAAAAGGATAGGCTCGAAGGGTTGTACTAGGGGTATCTATAACACCCCCATTTTTGACATATAGAAGCGGAAGCTAATCTAGGGTATTATTTCATAGTACAGCAGTCATAATCATAGAAAATGACTCGAAAGATAAGTTATCATTCACTATTTTATCAAAGTTTTTACAAACAGAGGTTCCAAAATCTACATGAAAATATAAAGTTTGAATGATAACAATTTAGCCATCTTCAAGTCCGTGCCACTCCGTGCCATAAGTTACTCAAATACCTGAGATAAACATGCTAAAAAGGTCAAC
>BQNB010144402.1:0-16861 GCA_026074375.1 Tanacetum coccineum
AAATCTTAACAAAATATTGTTTTGTACTTATAAATCTAGTTTATTAGATTCTTCTAGAACAAAATATTTCTTATCACCAATAAGAAAAGATTTTCTAGATTTGGGAAGATTTGAAAAGATTTAGAAAGATTGTTTCCACTTATGGTTAATCTTATTTTGTCTTACATGATTAATATAACTAGCTTATAATTAATCATGTGTTAACTTAAATCATTTGATTAGAAAAGGTTTATGCAAATGATAATATTTTTCTTTGATCATTAACTATGTTTAATAATGCCATATTTATACCTTAAGTGATTTGTTGTCGTCAAGTAAACTTTCGACTCAATAACTTGTTTACGTAAACTTTTAAGTAGTATGACATTATATTTGTTATTATCAAAACATGAAGATCATTAAATATAAATATCGTTTTTACGCGAATATTTGTATTAACAGCAGACTTTGCAAACAATTTGGTAGGTGATATTATACCTAAGGGAATGGCGTACGAACAGAAAAAACAAATTCTTCTCTGACCTAAAAAACTATTTTTGGGAAGAGCCATATCTTTTCAAAGTATGTTTAGACGGTATGATTAGACGCTGTGTCTCAGGACTAGAAACTCGTACTATCTTAGATCAATGTCACCACGGACCTACCAGTGGACATTATAGGCCAACAACAACGGCTAAAAAAGTCTTAGATTCTGGCTTTTATTGGCCGGCAATCATTAAAGAAGCTCATACTCTAGTTCATCTTTGTGAAGCATGTCAAAGAACTGGAAACATATCCAAAAGAGATGAAATGCCACTAAACAGCATCCAAGTATGTGAAGTTTATGACATATGGGGTATAAACTTTATGGGACCATACCTAAAATCATACAAATTCAAATATATCTTAGTCGCCATTGATTATGTATCTAAATGGGCCAAAGCTCAATCTCTTCCGACTAACGATGCCCGAGTTGTTGTCACATTTCTTAAAAAATTATTTTGCCATTTTGAAATGCCCAAAGCACTCATAAGCGACCAAGGAACTCACTTTTGTAATAAAATAATAGAAAAAACTATGAAAAGATACGGAGTTACTCATTGTTTCTCGACATCCTCTCATCCTCAAATGAACGGACAAGTTGAAAATACAAACAGAGCCTTAAAAAGAATCCTTAAAAAACAGTGAAAGACAATCCCGCTGTTTGGTCAAGAAAACTCGATGATGCTCTGTGGGCTTTCAAAACCGCTTACAAAACACCAACCGAAACCACACCATATAAACTCTTATACGGTAAAAACTGCCACTTGCCATTTGAAATAGAACATCGCGCATACCGGGCACTTAAAAACTGTAATCCCGACCTCATCGCGGCTGGTGAGAAAAGAATGTTTCAATTACATGAGTTAGACAAACTCCGTCACCAAGCGTATGAAAAATCCCGTCTATACAAGGCAAGAACCAAAGTCTAGCACGACAGAAATTTAAAAATAAGAAAAGAATTTAAAAAAGGAAACAAAGTGCTATTATTCCACTCAAAATATAAATTCAAACAGCCAAAACTAAGATCTCGTTGGCTTGGACCATATATTGTGAAACATCAATATCCGTCCGGATATGTTGAATTCTATGGAAAAGATGGCAAAACGTTTATTGTTAATGGCTACAAACTTAAGCTTTATCATGAAGAAGATGATTATAATGACTGAAGGGAAGAAGTCACACCCTTCTTTCCCAAAGAATGAATCATCGAAGCATGAGTCTAGCTAATGACTCTGAAAAAAATTAAGCGCTTCTCGGGAGGAAACCCATGCTTTATCTCATTTCCACTCAAGTGTGAAGGAAACCCCTATATATAAAAACCCCAAAAAATATTTTTTGTGTGTTTTGTTTATCTCTCATTTCAGGTATCCAAATCCAAGTACAAAGAAAAGATGGTCGAAAATTAATGTTCTCTCGCAGCTACACTCACTTATGCCCCGGGAAGTACCGTTTTCCCTTAATTTTTCCTGTTTTCTAAATTTATCAGTTCTCACATTGAGAGCAATGTTAAACTAAAGTGTAGAGGGAAAGTCAAATAGGAAAAATTAAATATATCAGTTCTCCACGTTTGCCCTGTAATCTGGCTATATTTTTAACTGATATCTAAAAAAAAATCAACATACAGTTTTTCTTCCAAATTAAAATATGTATAACACTTAGTAAGGAAAATCCACTCGGATTGACATTATAACTAGCACAAAATTAGTCCATTAAATTGTGAGGTATGTTCTAGCCTTTGATGCATATCTTTTGCATATGTTACGAGAGTGCCGGTAATTTAGTAGCTCTCGAACTTGTGCTTGATTATCATTTACTAGACCGTAGTGAGGTTAATTTATAGACAATTTTGTATGATAAGAGGTAAAATAAATCCTCATATAATCCCGCTATCTGCAGCACTCACTTTTAGTGCTAAAAATCTCCCAAATATTCAAAATGCTCAAATGTCCAAGTTATGTGCTAGCCTTAGTTATCGTTTGGTATTAAAAAATCATCAAAAATAAAGTTACATAAAGTTGTTATAAGGATTTGGTTTGGCACATGATATCATCATGTTTCCCATATTCACCTACATCATACTTTCACGTTTTGCCTCTTTGAGATTTTTTCTAGGTGCTCACGTCGCAACGGTCATGTTTATGTGTCTTGTACAAGCATATGATAGCTATCTAGATTATGTTGGTGCAAAGTGAGTGAACTCGCAAATACAAACCCTATATGAGTGACTTGTATGAATAAATAAATATATACATTTTGTGAGGTGCTTATGTTATATATCTATGCCTGAAACGTTTATTAAACCAGATAAACACTTGTTAAAATAAAAACTGATTTTTCTCTACGTCACGATAAATGATTCTTGTTTTCTCGCTTTGATTGCTTGAGGGCAAGCAATAGCTAAATGTGGAGGGATTTGATAACGCCATGTTTTAGGTGGCGTTATTGTATATATTATCATCATTTCTCATGAACTTTTGATACATAATAGCATGAAATATGTGCAGGTTTACTTGAAGAAAGTCCAAGCTTAAAAGCGCTCAAGTACAAGTGTTATGGAAGACTAGTTAGAAGATAATAAAGAATAAAGACTATAAAGAAGACCAAGTACGGCACACTTTTCCTCAAGTACGCCGCACTTCAGCCTGGAGTTAATGAATGCAGTAAATACCTAAAGTACGACGCACTTTTATATTTGTGCGCCACACATCAACCAAGCATTAATTATTTTAAACCGACAATAGGCAAAGTACGCCGCACTTTTTATAAAGTGCGCCGCCCTTCACCCCTCGACCAGCCTATAAATAGAGGTGAACTTCACCTCATTTCACATACACTTCTACAAAATCATCTCAAATAATTCTCTATCCTTCCTTGGTGTCTTAAGCATGAAATTCCAGCAAGAAGAACATCAAGAAGACGATTTTATAAGTATTAGAATAAACGGGGTATAATAGATTCGACATTTTTAATCGAGTACTTTTGATCCATTATCGATCCGAATCTCGTATGTTTCTTATTACTTCCTTTATCCTTGTTATAATGAACTCCGTAGCCATGAGAGGCTAAAACTCTTATGACTACTCGGTTATGTTAATATAATAAAGAAGCGTTTGGTATTATTATGATCTTGTTAATCTCAAGTTTATATTGAAATCCTATCGTATTTGATCTTGTCAACTTTGTTTATCACCTTTAATTATATACGCATAATGGTATAGGTTAAAAGACCCATTGTGTACTATATAGTTTTAAAAATTTGTCTACGATCTTTATCATTTGGTTAGAGAAATCCGCTTATGTTAATTGGTAACCAAAATAGATTTGATATAATAGTAACTTGATTAATTGAGTGACACGCTTGATTAAGTTAAACTGATATAAGTCTTGAGTTAAACCAGTTAATTTGTAAAAGCGTTTTTTGACGAGAAAACCTTTTTATAAGTTAAGAATAAAATCAAAGATCATAATTATCACTATCGCTACTGAATTATATAAAGCTATCTGAGTAGTCATATCTCTTTATCATTGAATTCAACCGTTATCAGTTACTTGCTATTTTAATTGAAAAAGTTAGTATAACTTCTTTTAACTCTTGTGATTATATGAACATAACCAAATCCCTGTGGATGGCCTGATCTGACCTGAAATATTATACTACATATGTGTGTTATACTTTACCGTGTGTTGGTCTAAAAATCAGTAAAATCAATATTATAAATTTAAAGCTTTCTCACACATCATTCATCACTAATTGATATAAACATAACTTGAATCAGCTCTTTCATAAGTAACTTTTTAATAAGAAATAGTTTATTTACCAAAGCAAACGTATTAGAAAGAACTAATTCAATTGGTATAAGAAGGTCCAGTCAAAACGTATTAGATTCAACCTTGTGGGAAGTTTATCAAAACATACTCACTAAGCAAAGATGTTTATCGTAATGGGAATAGCATTAACCCATCTAGTAGGGTCTCACGCCTTAGGCAATAAAGAATCATCAATAAAGCAACGAGCCGATTTCACTGAAAATTCTCCTGAGGAATCTAACCTCCAAATCTATCTATCACTAATTTGAGGGAAAATAATAGAAGATGTACTTTCAACGAGCAGCTTGAGCTGCTCTTCTTCGATACCACCACGAGGAGGTCTTCTAAAGGAAGAAATAAGAGAGGAATCCCTCAACTTGGTAGCCACACTCGACTGCTTATCCAAATCCAAATAATAGAGTCTCGGATACAAAGCCTTCAAAGGAGAATCAGCGAGCCAAATGTCATCCTAAAACGAAGTTAATTCGCCATTACCAACTTTCTTTTTCACAAGAGACCGAAGATCAATGCCTTTGTTAGCAAGGGTTTTGAACTCACAAATGATATCAATCTAAGGAGATTTTCTAGAAAAATTTCAAGAGCTGTCAATAGCCACTTGAACACCATATATAGCCTTTATAAATCGAGACCAGAAGGACGAGCCTATAGAGATGAAACGCTAAATCCACTTGAAGAGAAGGGCACAGTTAAGAGCGAAAAAACTCGAGACGCCTAACCCACCATTTTTCTTAGAAGCCAAGATGTTTTTCCAGCGAATTAAGGATATACTCTTATCCGAATTTTCCACACCATTGAAGATTTTTCTACGAGTTGCTTTCATTTTGTAAAGAATATTCATGGGAACTTTAAAAATGGAGATATGATAAAGCGGCAATGAACTCAGAACCGATTTGATTAAAGTGAGGCAACCACCAATGGAAAGAGTTTTAAGCTTCCATTTGGATAACCGAGATGATAGTTTAGCAATAACATAGTCCCATGAGCTAAGTCTAGACATAAGCCCGCCAACTTTGACACCAAGGTAAATAAACAGCATAGAAAGGGTAGAACAACCAATAAACCTGGAAGCAGAGACCACGACATCATTAGGGATACCAATACCTATAAGTTTACTTTTATGAAGGTTGATCTTGAGACCCGAAACTAAGAAGAACCACTTGAGCACGTTGACAATGGTATATAAATTCGACATGTCCCATTTGCCAACAAACACGACATCATCGGTGTAAGACAAGTAAGACAAGCTCAAGGATTCATCAATTTAAATACCCTTATAAAGCCCTGCATTCATCACGTTATTGAAAAAAGGCAAACTAATATGGACCATTGAATGAGGGAAAATGTCAGATGTTATTTTTGTACAGTTTTAGTGAGGAGATCTAGTTTTTCAATAGCTTACTTTATATAAGTGTGGATAAATATTAAGATGTAATCAATAATTAAATAACTAAAGTATTTATTAATAATGTATTGATAAATAGATTATCTAAATTAGGGGTACGCACGGTCCAAGGACCGGACCGGACCGGCCAAGGAGAAAAAAATCCAAAGGAAAGCAAACTTGGTTTTTTTAGAACGGCGATATTTATTAAACGAAACCTAAGCAAAGGAGTTCACGACTTATAAACAAACACAACAAAAAATTATTAAATGCACGGTCAAAGGGATTTAGCTCAACCAACCAAATCTGTTTTTCTTCCGGCTCTAGTATTACACCAAAACAAAAGTATTATGAATAATATGATCATAAAGAGATGCCTTTGCTAGAACATCTAACGAGAAACCCAGCTTATTACGATAACTCCAAATAATTCACCAAGAAATGAGCATTGTACCATCCAAATATACTTTCACCTCATGCCTAATCTTTAAATCTTCTAACCAATTTAGCCAATCTTGGTATGAAGAGAACCCGAAAACAAGAAGCCCCCACCACATTTGAATCTTTGAGACAATAGCATAAGCAAGCGGGCAAGAAAAGAAAAGATGATCTTTGGTCTCGACCCCCACTTGACAAACTGGACAAACAATATAAGGCACTTTCGACCCCCGCAAAGACATATTAAACCTGGACGGAAGCTTATTTAATGATATACGCCAAGCCAAAATGTTCACTTTGATAGGGACCAACTTAATCCATCTAGTAGGCAGCCCATCCAAAAGACAACACGCATCATTTATACATTTTCGAGCCGAGACGGCCGAAAAAAATACCATCACCACCTATCATGACTAGAGAACACAATCATACTAGGTTGTGTTTGGCAACAAGCGTTTTGGAGCGGCAAGCGACAACCGGTAAGCATTTTAGATTAAAAGCTTGTTTGGCAACACCTCAATAAGCATTTGAATATTGTTGAACAACTCCAATCTCAATGCTTCTTGGAGGAGCATTTCAGAACCGCTCCTAGCAGTTTGTTATGAAATTACATTTATACCCTCAAATATAAAATTTATAATTTCTTTAATCGAGTTATATGCCTTTTTTTGTAATTTTACACTTTCTAATTACAGCTTACAGCTACGTTACCAAACACCTTTTTTAAACAAACAGCTATTGCTTACTGCTTTCTGCTTCTTCTGCTAACTGCTCCTGCTTCCTGCTCACGCTCTTGCTACTGCTTACTGCTACTATTACGTGTCGCCAAACATACCCCTAATCTTGTTTGCTAGCTCCTCCGTTTGCATGCTTTCAGCACCCAGGCATTCTTCTAAAACCATGGATACCATTATAAATTTTATCAAAAACTGTGACTTGTTCGTTCTCCTCTAAAGCAAACAAACGAGGAAATTTTGCTTTTAAAGGACCATCATCGATCCAACTCTCCAATAAAAAAGAAGTACCTTTTCCATTCCCCATTTTTTTAACACGCGAAAACAAATCCACGCCGCTATCTTTTAATCGTGCCATACTACAAATACAATCTAGCCAAATAGGCGACTTACCCACAGGAACATCCCGCTCAAGATTGCCACCATGCCCATGGATAGCCTTAATTACCGCCACCACAAAGCATCAGGTTGTGACATAAATCTCCAAATCCATTTAAAAAGCAAAGCATGATTCATAGCAAACAAACTAGACATATCTAAGCCTCCAACATCCTTACTTGCAACTACTTTATCCTAACTAAACCATGTTGTCTTTCTAGCACCAGAATCAATACCTAAAAAAACTACTTTTGTAAGATTCAAGACGTCTAAGAACTCCAACTGAAACCTTAAAAAGAGAGAAATGATAAGTTGGTAAGGAACTCAAGACCGATTTGATAAGAGTGTTTTATGAGGTGGATTTATTCTATAAATGTCACATCCTCCATACCAAAACACTAACCCTAAATTCTCTCATCCTCTCATATCTAGAACCGAGTTGCCCTTCATTAGGGTCAGGGTTTTACCATTTGTCTTACTCGTTCCAAGGACGTAAAGATGTTAGTTGATCGTTAGTGTAAGTCTAGCATTCCGTAAGCGATCGTTGGACGTGTAGTGTAAATCAACTTGCGAAAATAACCACATTTTTGTTATTTAGTTTCTTGATCATAACCATTAACAAGATACATGTTTCTTGTTATACTTTGATTAAACATATCAAACATAAGGATTTCGTTTACTGTTTTTATTTGCTTCCGCTTACTTTGATCTATATTATTTAAATGTCTTATGAGCATAAGTATAGTTGCATGTAAAAATGTTTTTATAAACTCTAAACACCAATACATAGTTGGCTCGAGTATGTTACTTGTTTTTTACTTTTTACTAATGATGTATTTTCTAGTTGATTGGATTTCTCTCGTAATATAGATTGGTAAGTATTATATAAAAGGGGGAAATGTTGTGTGAGAGCTTTAGCACTATTTCTTCAACAAAATACTATTATGTTTTGTTTTAGTACATAGAAAATAGTTTCTTTCTTTTGATTAAATTCGTTTTTTCTCATAACTATGATTTTTTGATTTTTTTTCTTTTAAGGGTTATCCTATTAAAATATATTATTTACAAAAAATGTTAAATATAAATAAATGTGACTGAAGTAGCACATTTTCCTCAAACTAAGCTTGATAAACACGAAATAAAGAGTGTTTATGACATGTCATGAACATCTACAACTCTAACTACAACTATCTAACCATAATCCAAACAACTAGAGACAAACAAAATGCACCACGACTGAACATTCAGGAGATTCCATACATCAATGTATAAACCTCCAAACCAATCCAACAACAACGTATAGGGAGCATAAGAAATCAAATGAGACTCACTCATTAAAAAACTTTCCTAAAAAAACCTAATGAGAAAATCTTGGTGAAGAAAAAAAGAGTACAACTCTCAAATAAAATTCCCGTCTTGAACCATACCAAAACTTATGATCTTTCATTTATCTAATAATATCCGAGCTTGGGCCGAGACCTTCTTAAATCAAAATGTTACAAGCTTGAGCCGGGCAGACGTGATCACTTCAAAGTTATTTGCACCAAACATGTTTTGAACTTAACACTTTTCACATTTTAGACACATAATTGTCTAAGCAGTTAAAAAGATTGATAAAATATTAAAATCATAAGAGTACCCAAGTAAAAAGTTTTAATCAAGTGTTCATTATTTATTCTTAAGAAAAAAGACTAATAATCTATGTCGATAAATTTTTAGCATAAAATCAAAAACCAAGGCCTGTACAGGATGCTTTTAAGACAACTTAATCTTTGTTTTATTGATAAACAACGGTAAAAAAAGTTCTGTTACCGGACGTGACCAACTTGCTTGGTCTCAAAGATGGTTAACAAATAGTTGGGTAGAGAAACTATCGGTATAGCATAAGCACTCACTACATAGCGTATTAATTTAAATAATTATTATTCATATTTAATTAACTATATTACTCATGCTTTTCATAAAATATTTTATACAAAACAAAGAGAACATAAATCACGTTCAACTTTATTTTTTAAAAATTCTTCACAAAACAATCTCCAATATCCTAATTTAACAAAGAAAACTATAAAACATTGTGTGGAAGTTTTTGTGTGAATTCTTTGTGGACATAGCATTTCTATTTTTGAGAAATGCTATATCCACAAAAAAAAATCCACACAATGATGTGGCAACATTATTTGTCCAATCAAATCAATTATGAAAAAACAAGTTTCTATTTGATTGGATAAATTATGTTGTCACATTATTGTGTGTAAGTTTTTGTGTGAATTCTTTGTGGACATAGCATTTCTATTTTGGGTTAAAGTCATTAATTACCAACATACTTTCAAAATTTTTCACATATTACTAAAATGGTGATTCTAATATCATTATCACCGTCCAACCTTTTGAATTTGTTCAAAAGTTAGAAACATTCTCAAAAGTGACTTGTCATAACCGGTTGTCAAGTACATATTACCTACACGTCATCATATTTTACCGGTTATTTTAGTTTTCCTTTATTTTTTTATGTCTACCTCATTTATTTGTGTCCACCTCACCCTAATTTAGTCAAACCCCTTTGTTTTCTTAGTTAAACCATATGATCTGTTGATAACATTCTTTTAAAACACGTTCCACCCAAAAACATAGGTTTGCGGTAAAACCAAATCACTCACCAAAATTGATATTCAGAACCCAAAATTACGGCTTTGAACTCGTGTAGTTGTGTTTATGCTTATCTATTATTTTGTTTCTTTTTGTGCAGAGTGAATAGAGATATTATTAAAAGATCGTTTGAGGTTGAATTTTCTTAGGATAAATGACAAGGATTAAGCCTCAAGCGATGCTAAAGCAAATTAAAAAGAATAAAGCAACTCAATCTCGTTGAAAACACAACTTGCAATCTGGTTGAAAAGGTGAAATCCTCACTTGATTTGGTTGGCTCATTATGTCTTGGCTCATTCCCCATACCGCAATAAAACCAATATTTCTAACACGAAGGAGACGAGTCTCATAATTAATATAATGTGGATTGGTTTTTTGTTTTGAGTGGGTAATGATTTTTTGTTGACTTGTTTTGGTTTGTATTGGTTTAAATCGCACCAAGTTAGATTTTTTTGTTTTTTTTGTTGTGATGAGATGAATAACATGCCGGTGCATTTCCTCTGTTGAAGAAAGAGTGTTGCCCGGGCGGCACGAGTTGTTGTTGTAGTTTATGGATCTCGACTTGATCCGGGAGGGATGTAGATGACGGGTGATGGAATGGGTTAAAGATGACGGGTTGTTTGTGTAAATGGATTTGGTTATGTTTGATATCGGTTTTGTGATGAATAAGGATGTTGTTTTGATGATTTTGTTATTGTTTTTGTTGTTGACGTGACGAGGGTTTTTTTGTGATGGTATTGTTTAGATCACATTTTGGATTTGGGAAATTTTTTGTTATGATTATTGATGTTTTTGTGATATAGTGGATATGTTTTGTTGTGGAGAAAGAAGATGATAATGGAGGTGGAAAAGTCAATGAAATAGAGGAAGAAGATGAAGATGGATGAGGTGGAAAAGTCAACGAAAGTCAACTCCACGTGTAAAAGAAAAATGACGTGGAAATTAGGAAATTTATATTTGCAATATATGCCGGTACCAACAAGTTAGTAAGGTAATAATGATATTAAAATCACCATTTTGATAATATGTGAAAATTTTTGAAAGTTCGTTGATAAATAATGACTTTAACCCTTCTATTTTTCTTGTTTTCCACTATAATCCAATTCTCTCTCTTCGTTTCTTAAAAAACCAAAATACAAGCATCAACAAAAAGCGTGTTTTATATATTTTTAAATGTTTTGTGAAAACAAATTTCTCTTTTAAATTTTTAAAAAAACTAGAGATTGTAAATCAAAGTTTTTTTTTTCAACTATACGAACCCTAAACATTTCATTATGGGCACAAAAAGTTACGGTTAAGAATGAAGCAATAATTATGCAGACCAAAAAGCTTGATGTCAAATTCATGCCCATCGCTCTTTTGGTCAAAAATTTACTCTCTCCAAGTGCTTTATATACAAGTCATACCGTCTTGAAAACCAATTTATAGAAAACCTGTTTATTTTTTATTTTTTATTTTTTACTTTTTACTTGTAAACTTTATATTTTTTTATTCGTATTTTTTTTGTCAATTTTATTTTTATTAACAAGACAAGATAATTTTTAGGGGAATTTCATATATACCTAATGAAACTTCATAAATTATATATTTTCTCAAAACATAAGTTTTCAATGCATAATGTACAATGAAATTGAAGCATGTTTGAGAAAATATGTAAATATTGAAGTTTTTTTAGGATACATGTAAATGCCCCTAATTTTTATATGGTTTTTTGCTTCATATTTTTTGTGTTTTTTTACTACTTTTAACTTATAAAACTTTATATATTATACCCATTTTTTTATTTCACCTAGAGGGTATTTAATACCAACCGTATTCATAAACTTTTTGAGAAATGTTATGTTTATAAAACTTTCACACAATAAGATGACAACATTATTTGATCTGTTAAAATATAACTTGTCCTGGAACAAAAGTTCAAGGACTAATTTTGTCTTTCTCTTATTCTTGTTTTCAGTTATATTAGAGTTTTGGAGCTCTTTGAATGAAGTTGCATTGTTGAGGGACCTAAGCTGGCTTTTTGGAATCTTGGAGCCCTATATAAGCTGGATTGCAGTTGTGGATATTCACTTTTCGATTATTGCTTTCTCTCTCAAAAAACCCTAATTCGTTCTATTGCTTTGTGATCATCTTGATCTCTTGTTTTCTGAGTTGTAAAACTATTATCAATCTAGATAATAGAGATATACTTGATTAGCAATGATAGTCTTTGTTTGATTGAGATCAGATTGTAAGATTTGTTGTTTTTGATCTTCTTGAATTTGTGGAACAACCAACACATCATATAGAGTTAAAAAATTAGTTAGTATGAGATTTCCCACCTTAGTGATCAAAGCTTCTGTTCCATTAGGATGAGAAACTCTGATTCTAAGATAAGAAATATCAATTGAATTAACCAAATTTTTAACTTTGTATGATGTGTTGGTTGTCCCTCAATATTCTGTCACTCTTGTTTCTGTTCATAAGGTGGCTAAAGACAGTAAGTTTATTGTTGGGTTTGATGAATCCAAGTGTTTTATAATGTCTCAGGATTTGATGGATGTGAAAATAATAGAGATTGATAGGCAAGTTAATGGCTTGTACTATTTTGATAATGTGGAAGGTAATATGTTAAGACTTGGAAATTTTTCAAACAATTCTAAAATCAATTGGCATAATAGACTGGGTCACCCTTCTGATCAGGTTTTGTCCATTTTAAAAAATAATTTGTTTTTTTGAACAAACTAATATTGATAATATTCCTTGTGAAATTTGTCAAAAAGCTAAACAAACTAGAGAACCATTTCCTTTAAGTGAGCACAAGTCTATTGTGTTGGGTAAACTTGTGCATCTTGATCTTTGGGGTCCTTACAGGGTTGTTAGTAAAGAAGGTCATAGATATTTCTTGACTATTGTTGATGACTTTACCATGGCTGTGTGGGTTTACTTGCTTAAGTCTAAAGAAGAAGTTTTTGATTGTATCTGTGCCTTTTTTTTAACCTGATTAAGAACCAATTTAAACAAACTGTTAAGTTTTTTAGAAGCGATAATGGAACTGAGTTTATTAATCATAATTTTAAGAATTTCTGTGAATCTGAAGGCATAATACATCAAACTTCTTGCTCTTATACTCCTCAACAGAATGGGATTGTGGAAAGGAAACATAAGCATCTGCTTAATGTTGCCAGATCCCTTCTGTTTCAGGGGGGATTCCTCTGAATTTATGGTCTGAGTGTATTCTTACTGCTTGTTATTTGATTAACAGGTTGCCTAGTTCTGTGCTGAAGGAAAAAAGTCCTTATGAGCTTGTTTTTAATAAAAAAACCTTCTTTAAAACATTTAAGGGTTTTTGGTTGTCTTTGTTTTACTACTATTCTTAACAATCATGACAAGTTTAGTAGCAGAGCTGAGAAGTGTGTTTTGGTTAGGCATTCCTCTTTTAAAAAGGGATATAAATTGTTTAGTCTTGAAAGGAAGCAGTTTATTTTTTCAAGAGATGTAAAAAATTTTGAAAAGGTTTTTCCTATCAAAACTAAACATGATTCTGTAGAAAAGACTAGTCAAGACTTGGATCATGTTAACTTTTTTAATAAGATTGTTCATGAGGGTCCTGATACATCCTGTGATGATAATAGCTCAAATGCTCATGATCACAGTGATGGTAGCCACTCCTCTCAGCCTAGCAGTCCAACAATTGACCATTATGAGAGTGATTTGGGGCACTCTCAAGGTTTCAATGGTTCTGGTAGTGAGAGTGAGAGGGCTGCAATCTCTGATCATAATATGAGGATGATATTGTTGTTGATGATACCACATAACATGTTCATGTTTTGAATAATCAACCTTTAAGAAGGTCTGAAAGAGCTTCTGTTTTTCCTAACAAATACAATGATTATGTTGTTGATTCTAAAGTAAAATATGGGCTTGAAAAATATGTTGGGTACTCAAACTTAACTTCTAAAATTTTTTGTTTTACTACTGAATTAAATAAAGCTTTTGAACCTAAAAATTATTGGGAAGCTTGTAAGGATCAGCACTGGATAGAGGCAATGAATAAGGAGATGGATGCTCTTTATAAAAATGATACTTGGGAAATGTATGACTTTCCTAAAGATAGAAAATCTATAGGTGGGAAATGGGTTTTCAAAATCAAGTATAAATCAAATGGTGAAATTGAAAGATACAAAGCTAGATATGTTGTGAAAGGGTATAATCAAAAGGAGGGTATTGATTTTGATGAGACTTTTTCACATGTTGTGAAAATTGTTACTGTTAGATGTTTGATTAATATGGCTTTGTAGAATAACTGGAGTTTATTCCAGTTAGATATTAATAATGCTTTTTTAAGTGGAGAGCTAGATGAAATTGTTTATATGGAATTACCTGAGGGATACTATAGTTCTGACGATAAAAGGGTTTGCAATTGAAAAAATCTTTGTATGGGTTGAAACAGACTCCTAGATAATGGAATGCCAAATTAACTCAAACTTTGGTTGAATGTGGTTTTAAGCAAAGTAATAGTGATTATTCTCTTTTCACTAAGTCTGAAAAAGGAAATTTTCTTGCTTTGCTTGTTTATGTTGATGATATTATTGTTATTGGGAATAATGTTGATGAGATTGAAAAGTTTAAAGATTTTTTGAGAACCAAATTCCAGATAAAAGACTTGGGTAAACTCAAGTATTTTTTGGGAATTGAAGTTCTTGAAACTGATCTTGGACTTTGTTTGTCTCAAAGAAAGTATTGCTTAGATTTGTTAAGTGAGTATGGTTTGTTAGCTTGTAAGCCTTCTGCTACTCCTCTAGAGCAGAATTTGGCTATAAGCAATGAACCTACTGAGGTTGACAAGGTTTTGGATACCATCACTGAGTATCAAAGACTTATTGGGAAACTTACTTACCTGACTCATACAAGGCCTGATATTTCTTATTCAGTCCATTGTTTAAGTCAGTTTATGCATAAGCCTTTGAGATCTCATATTAAGATTGCTCTAAAAGTATTGAGATATTTAAAGAGCAATCCTGGAAAAGGAGTCCATATTGTCAGGCAACCCAAAGCTTCTCTTGAAGCTTTTGTGGATGCTGACTGGGCTAAGTGCCTTGTTACAAGAAAATCAGTTACTGGGTTTTGTGTTAAACTAAATGGCTATTTGATCTCTTGGAAGAGTAAGAAACAACATACTCTTGCTAAGTCTTCTGCTGAAGCGAAATACAGAGCAATGGCATCTGTTACTTCTGAAGTAACTTGGATTTTGAAGATCTTGAGTGGGATAAAGTTTTGCCTGTGAATTTGTATTGTGACAGTCAAGCTGCAATTAAAATTGCAACTAATCCTGTCTTTCATGAAAGAACAAAACATTTGGAAATTGATTTACACTTTGTAAGGGAAAAAAATTTGTCTTGAGTTATTAAGACTCAGAAAATAAACTCTGCAGACATTTTTACTAAAGCTCTTGATAAAAGACAACATGAAAATTTGGTTTCAAAACTGGGAATGGTTGATGTGTTCCAGGTTCAAGTTAAGGGGGGATGTTAAATTATAACTTGTCCTAGATTAAAAGTTCAAGGACTAAGTGTGTTTTTCTCTTTTTCTCGTTTTTAGTTATATTGGAAGTTTTGGAGCTCTTTGAATGAAGCTGCATTATTGAGGGGCTTAAGCTGGTTGTTTGGAAACTTGAAGCTCTATATAAGCTGGATTGAAGATGTGGTTTCTCACTTTTCGATTATTACTTTCTCTCTCAAAACCCTAATTTGTTCTATTGCTTTGTGATCATCTTCATCTCTTATTTTTCTGAGTTGTAAGACTATTATCGATTTAAATAAGAGGGCTATACCTGACTAGCAGTGGTAGCCTTTGTTTGATTGAGATCAGATTCTAAGTTTTGTCGTTTGATCTTCTTGAATTGAGATTCAAGAAGTTGTTATCTGTTTTAATAAGATTCTTTACAATTACTTGTTCAGTTGCCCGGGAAAAGTATTTCTATATTATGATAGTTGTTAAAATATGTTATTAAGCCGTTAGACAATCCTTTATATAGTTACACATAATATATAAGACATTTCTTTGACCGGAAATATTTATAAGCATGTAAGTATGTAACAATAGTACAAGACATAAAAAATTATTGGGCCTCAATTTAAAATCATTGAATATATGAGCTCAGATTAGGCCCATGTCGGGTAGTTGTCTTCTTCAAGTAATCAAAGTGTAGTTCTTTTTAACATTAGCTCGAAAGATATGCGAAATGTATTGGAAGTTGCGGTTCAAGACTTTTGATTGCGCGTAGCTCAGTCGTTTTCGGACGAGAAATAAAACTCGCAAAATCCTTGGTCTTTTAGGAATTCAGATGATACATTTTATTTACACGCGCGTGGTTGTAGAAAATATTTGGGAGTATAGAACATCGTTTAGTATGGACCTATGTCAAATTAAAGATTTAATTTGTTCCACAATAACATGTTTAGAGTAAAGAAACAAAAATAAAAAAATGAACAAAAAGTCAAGAGTTAATATGAATTTCAGCTATTTCCCATTCTTGTAAAAAAAAATTAACTTGCAAGATAGCGAATTAGCTGAAAACATTATATTATTCTAGACATGTGTAACTCATTTAGACTACAATATATTAGTAACAAACAATTTGTTTCTTCAACCAATGTGGGATTACATTTTTGGGTCTTGTAAACTTATTTAGGTATGCATGTAGCTAGGCAAAGTTTATGACAGACATATATGCTTATGTCAAGATCTAAAAAATAAGCAGCTTGACAATAGTAATTAAAATGATTACTTTATAAATCATTTCAATATGTGTATGAATTATTGAATGAGACACATTATGGTTGCTGAGTTAGACTATATATGGGTTTATTTTGCACGTCATTATTTTTCTTAGAGGTCTCAAAATAGGATGGTTGGGTCAGGTATGGGTCACGGGTCTAGATAGGTATGG
>BQNB010144403.1:3226-16581 GCA_026074375.1 Tanacetum coccineum
CATTTTTTTCTTATTTTTCTTCTATTTTTTTGATTTTTCTTTTTCTTTTTCTCTTTTTTTCTTTTCTTTTCACTTTTTTTTATATATTTTTGCGTACACTTTTTCCCTGCCATCTGCTGAAACATAATAATACATGACTTGGGATTTATGAACGCACCCCTACACTTGAGTTTTTGATACTCAATACATAAACTAATCTAATGATCTGAATTGAAAGAATCAACAAACATGGAGTGTATTAAGCACATATGAGAGTAATAAATTGACTTTCTTCTCTATTTCTCCACAAAATATAAACTACCATAAGTCCCAATCATCCCAAAACTGCACACATTAATAAAAGACTTGACTTTTCAACCATATAATCATGCAAATAATTAACTGGGATTACAAATATGATAACAATAATGTACTAAAAACGAGTACATACAAGGAAGGTTAAGGCGATTTGGGTGTAACATTTTGGTAAAGGTGTAAACAATGCTCTTCATTAATAATCTTGAATCCACCAAAAAATTACAAGAACCACAAAAAGGATAGGCTCGGAGGGGTGTACTAGGGGTATCTTTTACTAAAAATGAGTGTGAAGCAAGGGTGTGGGGATAGTTATATGATCGGGAAGACCATAATAACAAATACATGTTTAAAACTAGGTTTATCCTAATGCCTCTTATCATTTAAAAAAAATCCTAATCACATGAATGCGATCTCACTTGCGGTCTCGGGATGAATCACAAAAACAAGTTCTAGAATTTAATATACTACCGGTACACTCTCATATTGTTTTAACCGATACCAATGCTCTCGAAAAAGCAACAAAACCACATATGCACGATCAAATCCATGAACGCGACACATATGATTGCTCATTCCTTAACTCGAGCAAGCTAAAGTTAAAACTATCTTAAGCACCAAAGATGGGTGCTTGAATTCCTAAAGATCTAAGGGCGAACCTCACATTTTTTGGGTGAAAGTTTTTTGAGTGGTAGGTTTTTGTGCTAGTCATATAATTTATATCCATGAGACGCTAATAATACTAAGTTTTCATAAGTATGTGCCATAAAAAAATTTAAATTTAGGTCAAAATTACCGTCTATGCTACGTTTCAGTATATTACTTATCTTTTTAAGGACAAAGCAAAGGAAAATGAAGAAAAAGTTTCTAAAGCTTTATTTCTCCTTACACTTATTTTGAACATTGTCCCCAATGTTCTTAAAGTATCCGGATAAAATAATAAAGGGAAAAGAAAAAGGAAAAAAAACTAGTACTCCCTTGGTTTTGCTCAATATTAAAGAAAAACAAATGATCCCGGCTAAATCGTCATTAAAAAATCCTCCACATGAAACTCCTAAGAACTTTTGGGCTTTCCTTATCAAATATAACCTGCAAATCAAAGACAAAAAACAACTATACCCAGCGTAAATCGACGGGGTAATAATATACAACGTAATTATTTAGGGTATTGACACTACGAAAGCAATAAAGATAGGATGAATGTACTAATGTAATAGTGATTTTCTGCAAATTATTGGAAAATCACAAATTCTGGAAATTGTACAAAAGTAATTTTTCAAAACTTAAAAAAATACAAAATTTACTGTAGCTGGAGACACGACGCCATCCGAACTAATCCTGACGCCGTCTTCAGACACTGTAAACAAACAGAAATTTGTTTCATGGAAAAATTTCTTCAGCACAAAGACCATAGTTAATTTCCTGAAAAAGTACTACATTAACCACGAGAACGATTAGTACAATCTTATGAACTCCTAACAAGGCACAAGACACACAGACGCTATAAATCTAAATTATTCATTTAAAAGTTGGAAATGGTCTAAATCGGATATTTTCCTTTACAATTTATTTGATGTAAAATACATTTGATTAAAATTAAGACGAAATTAAAGACAAAACAAAGCATGATCACATAATTCAAACATATAAAAAATTAAAATACACAACACTCCTAATATGCGGAAAAATAAAAGATTGAGTTGCCTCCCAAAAAGCACTTTTGTTTATTTGAACGATTCCTTGTAGCTCAGACTCGAGTCACACTCCTACTGACACCTACCTTTTCACTTACTATCACCTCTCTACTCTAGTTACAGTATTTCGGGTCCCAGCCTCTAAACAATTCTTTAATAAAACCCTAATATCTTATTCATCACGTAGTCTACTCCTCTTCTCATGTCCTCCTCATTATTAAAGTAGGCTAATTTTGTATGCTCCTTTTCTAAATCCGACAGTGAATTAAATTGCTCTATCTTATGGGGTATCTTATAGGCAATCTCATCGGCTCCATTTGCGAACTTTACTATTCCTAACTAAATCATGAGTTATGTTGGATATTTTAACAAAAGGCTTTCCTAGTACCACTCGTGACAGCCTAGGGTCTATAATTGAACTAATATCCTCAATAATCATGAAATCCGAAACATAAGTGAAGTTTCCTACAAATACGTGCATCCCTCTAATTCTTCATGTGAAGTTGCTTATTCCTCTAATACCCTCATGGTCTTCCCTAGGTTCAAGTTGTTTCCTCATGATCCAATTGTATTGCATACGAGTCATGATATTTATAGGGGAATTAAGATCTATGTAGGCTTTCTATGTACATGCTGATGTTCATGTATTTTAAAGTGTTCGAAGGACTCTTCACACAAGATGGGTTTCTCAAGAACAGGGATGGAACCGGGGCACACATTAAGTACTTATGATATGTTAAATTGCTCCTAGTTGGAAATCTCTTAAAGTACTCTACTCCTAACTCCTCATCTGTTATTGCACTTCCGTCCTCTTCTGACTCCACTTCGCTAGAATCATCATACTTTTTAATTAGATGATAGGGGAACTAAGTTTAATGATTCAAATAATGAATTGAGCTTACAAACTTTTTATGTGATTATTGAAATTGATGGATCAGATGGCGATGGTGGGTTGGTGCTAACCGTTATCGAAACTTGGTTATTTGAGAATAAAACTACGAACAAATACACGAAGAAAAGATAGACTACGAGGAACCTAATTGACAGAAAATTAAAATCTCACTAGATAGGAATCAAGTGAGTAGACCTAAGCTAAATAAAATTCGAAACCAATACTATTCCCCACGCAGCAGCACTAAAAACTTGATGCGGTCGTTGTAAACGCACAAAGTTTTACAACTCCCTAGGCAAAGTACTAAACCGTTGAGTTGTATTATAGGCAAGACTCTGGTTTTTATCGTTTCTTTAAGTGCATAACTGTAAGGTTCGAACAAACCGAACTAAGGTCAAGGGTTGAAAGAAGATTAATTTTTGTAATTTTATATTTTTATAAAGAAATTAAAAATCTCAGGTTTAAAGGGGTTTTATTTGATTTAACCAAATAAAACTAATAACAAAATTAAATCTAAACTAAAGTGGAAACTCTTATATGGTAAATAAATGTTGTTTACTTAATCATGCAAAATACCCCTTAGTTTGCTTCTCCTAATTCTTTTGCCCAGTCACCCTTTGTGATGCGACTGTAATTATTTTTCAATTCCATGAACGAATTACACGGACTAGGGGGCCGTCATGTAATGTTCTGTTAAGGCAACGAACAAATACGGTATTATGAAGACTATTACATAGGCCCTAAAGACATTACATGGCCCAACAAAAAACTTAAAAGTTGATCAACCATATAAGGGTTTTAAAAGGTAGTATGAATAACTGTTACCGATGGTAACTTTCTACACAATCACTTTCCCTATAACTGTCTTCATAACAATAAGAAGCTAGTTTTCAAGAGCCTAACGGCGTCACATAAAAATTCCAACAAACAAGAAGCAATATTAAAAGGATCTACAAACTAAGTTTCATGCAATCATAAGTAAACACTAATAGATCTAGCCTAACATGTTAAAAAGAAGCGAATAACAATAATTAATCAGATAACAAGACATATTGAAAGATTAAAGGATAAAAAACTTCACTTGATTAAAACATGGAGTAATTGGTGGATACAAAAGGGTGTAAGAACCCTAAAACGACCTAGAAGCTGATAAAAATCGGCTCCCTAAGATATCATACGACTTCTCCCAAGTTCCACACTTTAAAACCCTAAAACTAGGTTTGTATATATAGAAAAACAATCAGACAGACTACATCGCTTTAATAAACTGTGACGTCGTCGCTCCGCCTAATCTTCTAGGGCTTCTTTAAGTCGGTTACGTTATGACATCGTCGCAAGAATCCTGACGACGTCGCTTGCATATCCTGACGGCGTCACTAGAAACCCTGACGCCGTCTCCACAGTCTATATGCAAAATTTTGAGCCTCTTCGTGTAAAGTTGCAATCTTGTCCCGTTTCTTCCCAAATTGAGTCTAAGTCACGTGTATTTCCTCTAAAAGCCATCCAACTGCTAAAAACACAAAAAGAAACAATTAAGCACGTATTTTGAGCATATTTGCATGATTTAGGGGGTTAAATAACCTCAAAAAAATGTATAAAATGACACCTCATCAAATACCCCTACACTTAGGATTTGTTTGTCCTCAAGCAAATGGGCTTTTATACATAGACAATAGCAATATCGTTGGCATTTAACTTACTTTTCAAAGATAATTTATAGCACAACCAATTAGACCTCGTAATTAAAAGCACAAAAACTATACACTAGCCCCTCACAATATGTGTTTGGATTCTCTCTTTCTCTCGGGTGTATAATGAATTATAACAATAATGGAAACGGAAAATTAACACTCATTACCTGTTATAGCATATAAATTACCATAGGCTTGATAAAGGATCAAACCTCCACCGCTGCGGCGTAAGCACCTAGGAATTACTTTCAAAGAGGTATTTAAAGGGTTGTGGTGTTTGGGTGGAAAGTTAGAACTGAAACGAAAAATAAGGTGTGGTGAGATAATTAAATATAAGAAATACACGTAAGGAGCGTTGCTAAGCCAAGACTTCCGACTACACTAGGACTAAGATATACAAACTCTACATCAAACTCTTTCTTTTTCTTTTCTGACTCTTTCTTGACATAAACATAAACATAAGCAAAATGGCAGCCTGTGCATTTTTTTCTTATTTTTCTTCTATTTTTTTGATTTTTCTTTTTCTTTTTCTCTTTTTTTCTTTTCTTTTCACTTTTTTATATATATTTTTGCGTACACTTTTTCCCTGCCATCTGCTGAAACATAATAATACATGACTTGGGATTTATGAACGCACCCCTACACTTGAGTTTTTGATACTCAATACATAAACTAATCTAATGATCTGAATTGAAAGAATCAACAAACATGGAGTGTATTAAGCACATATGAGAGTAATAAATTGACTTTCTTCTCTATATCTCCACAAAAAATAATAACTACCAAAAGACCCAATCATCCCAAAACTGCACACATTAATAAAAGACTTGACTTTTCAACCATATACTCATGCAAATAATTAACTGGGATTACAAATATGATAACAATAATGTACTAAAAACGAGTACATACAAGGAAGTTTAAGGCGATTTGGGTGTAACATTTTGGTAAAGGTGTAAACAATGCTCTTCATTAATAATCTTGAATCCACCAAAAAATTACAAGAACCACAAAAAGGATAGGCTCAGGGGGTGTACTAGGGGTATCTTTCACTAAAAATGAGTGTGAAGCAATTGGTGTGGATAATTAATATCGGGAAGACCAATAAAAAACAAATACAAGTTTAAAACTAGGTTTATCCAATGCCATATTATCATTAAAAAAAATCAAAATCACATGAATGGCATTCATCACTAGCGGTCTCGGGATGAATCACAAAAACAAGTTCTAGAATTTAATACACTACCGGTACACTCTCATATAGTTTTAACCGATACCAATGCTCTAGAAAAAGCGACAAAACCACATATGCAACTTCGATCAAATGCCAGAAACGCAGACAACATATGATTTCTCAAAATCCTTAACACGAGCAAGCTAAAGGTAAAACTATCTTAAGCACCAAAGATGGGTGCTTGAATTCCTAAATATCTAAGGGCAAACCTCAAATTTTTTTGGGTGAAAGATTGTTAGGTGGTAGGTTTTTGTGCTAGTCATAATAATATAAAATCCATGAGACGCTAATAATACTAATATATTCATCAGTATTGGCCATAAAAAAATTAGAAAATATTTAGGTCAAAAAATACCGTCTACACGCTACGATTCAGTATATAACTCATCTTTTTAAGAACAAATCAAAGGAAAATGAAAGAAAAAGTTTCTAAAGCATTTATTTCTACCTTACACTTATTTGAACATTGTCCCCAATGTTCTAAAGTATCCGGTAAAATAATAAAAGGAAAAGAAAAAGGGAAAAAAAAACTAGTAACCTCCCGTTGGTTTGCTCATATTAAAGAAAACAAAATGATCTCAGACTAAATGACATTAAAAAAACCACCACATGAAACTCCTAAGAACTTTTGGGCTTTCCTTATCAAATATAACCTGCAAATCAAAGACAAAAAACAACTATACCCAGCGTAAATCGACGGGGTAATTTTCTGCAAATTTAGGGTATTGACACTACGAAAGCAATAAAGATAGGATGAATGTACTAATGTAATAGTAATTTTTCTGCAATATTATTGGAAAACCAACAAAATCTAGAAATTGTACAAAAGTAATTTTTTCAAAACTTAAAAAAAATACGAAATAAACTGTAGCTGATAAACGAACGCCATCCGGACTAATCCTGACGCCGTCTTTAGACACTGTAAACAAACAGAAATTTGTTTCTTGGAAAAATTTCTGCACACAAAACCTATTAGTTATTTCCTGGAAAAAGTACTACATAAACCACGAGAACGATTAGTACAATCATATGACTCTAACATGGCACAAGACACACAAGACGCGAATAAATCTAAATTATTCATTTAAAATGTTTGAAATGGTTCTTAGAAACCGGATATTTTCCTTTACAATTTATTTGATGTAAAATACATTTGATTAAAATTAAGACGAAATTAAAGACAAAACAAAGCATGATCACATAATTTCAAACATAATAAAAATAAATGATTTAACAATATAACATACACACCACTCCCCTAAAATGCGGGAAACATAAAAGATTGAGCATTGCCTCCCATAAAGCGCACTTTTGTTTATTTAACGATTCTTGGAAGCAGACTCGGAGTCACACTCCTAACGTGACTCCTACTTTCGTCACTTACTTCACACCTTCTTCTAGTCCTAGTAAAGTAATTCGGGTTCCAAGCTCCTAAACATTCTTTTATAATACCCCTAAAATCATATTCATCACGAAGTCTACTCCCCTTCACATGTCGCTCCCTCATTAATAAAGTAGACTAATTTTAGTATGCACCATTCTAAATCCGATAATGAAATAAATTGCTCTATCCATATGGGTATCTTAAAGGCAACAAAAGGCTTTCCTAGTACCTACTCGATGACAGCCAGGTTTATAATTGAACAAAATCCACAATAATCATGAAATCCGAAACATAAGTATGAAGTTTCCTACAAATACGTGCATCCCCTGCTAATTCCTTCATGTAAGTTGCTTATTTCCTCTAATACCCTCATGGTCTTCCTAGGTTCAAGTTTATTCCTCATGATCCAATTGTATTGCATACGAGTCATGATATTTATAGGGGAATTAAGATCTATGTAGGCTTTCTATGTACATGTCGTATGTTGCATGGTATTTTAAGGTTCGAAGGATCTCTTCTCACAATGATGGGGTTTCTAAAGAACAGGGATGGAACCGGGGCACACATTAAGTACTTATGGTATGCTAATTCGCTCCTAGTTAGAAATTTGTTAAAGTACTCTACTCCTAATTCCTCTCCTGTTATTGCACTTCCGTCCTCTTCTGACTCCACTTCGCTAGAATCATCATACTTTTTAATTAGATGATACGTGGAACTAAGTTTAATGAGTTCAAATAATAATTGAGCTTACAAACTTTTATGTGATTATTTGGAAATTGATGATACAATGAGCGATTGTGGATAGGTGCTAACCGTTATCGAAACTTGGTTATTTGAGAATAAAACTACAAACAAATACACGAAAAAAAGATAGACTACGAGAAAGCTAATTGATAGAAAATTAAATTCTTATTTGATAGAAATAAAGTGAGTAGACCTAATCTAAATTAAATTTGAAACCAATACTATTCCTCACGCAGCGGCACCAAAAACATGATGCGGTCGTTGTTAACGCACAAAAGTTGTACACCCCTAGTGCCCCAAAAAGACCTACCGTTTGTAGTGTAGAGTATAGCAAGACTCGGTGGTTTTTGGTTAACGTTCCTTAGGGAATAACGTTGAAGGTTTTGAACTAAACGTAACTAAGGTCTAAGGTCGAAAGAAGATTATTTATTTTTGCATTTTTTATTATTATTATGAAAGATAAATCAAATCTTCGTGTATGAAGGAGGGATTAGGTTTATAACGAAATTTAAACTAATAAACTAAATTAAATCTAAACTAATATGGAAACTCGTATAGGTAAATATATGTGTTTACTTTATCATGCATTAATCCTTAGTTTGTTTCTCCTAAATCTATTGCCCGTCACCCTTGTGATGTGATGTGTAAGTATTTCCTAATTCATGAACGAATTACACAGACTCGCCGTCTATGTAATATTCCGTTAAGGCAATGCACAAATAAGGCAATATGAAGACTATTACAAGGTCCATGAGAGTACATTACATGCATTAAAACACTTAAAAGGTGATCAACCATATAAGGGTAAGGTAGTATGAAGACTGTTACTGATGGTATCCTTTCTACACAATCATGTTTCCCTATACGTCTTTGCAAGCAATCAAGAAGCTAGTTTTCTAGAGCCTAACACGCACATCCATCAACAAGAAGCAATATTAAAAGGATCTGCAAACTAAGTTTCATGCAATCATAAGTAAACACTAATAGATCTAGCCTAGCATGTTAAAGAGAAGCGAAGAACAATAATTAATCAAACAATAAGACATATTGAAAGATTAACGAATAAAGAACTTTACTTGATTAAAACATGGAGTAATTGGTGGATACAAAAGGGTTTCAGAAACCTAAAAATGACTTAGAAGCTGATAAAAATAGGTTCCCTAAGATATCTCCCAAGTTCCACACTTTAAAACCCTAATTCTAAGTTTGTATATATAAAAAACAATCGCGATGTCATTGCTTTATAACTATGACGCCGTCGCTCCGCCCAATCTTCTAGGGCTTTTTAAGTCGGTTTTGTTTTGACGCATCGCAAGAATCCTGACGCCGTTGCTTGCATATCCCGACACCGTCACTAGAAATCACGACGCCGTCTTCATAGTCTACATGCAAATTTGTTAGCCTCTTAGTGTAAAGTTGCAATCTTGTCATGTTTCTTCCCAAATTGAGTCAAAGTCACGTGTGTTTCCTTTAAAAGGCATCCAAGTGCTAAAAACACAAAAAGAGACGATTAAGTACGTATTTTAAGCATATTTGCATTATTTAGGAGGTTAAATGACTTCGAAAAAGTGTATAAAATGACACCTCATCAAGTACCAACCTGATTGATTTTATAGTATGGAACAGTGTTGTTGTGTGTAGTGGTTTGAGTTTGGGGGTGAAAAAAAGCATGATTTATGTTTATAGTATGGAACATATCTCTTTTCATAGGTGAATATCTTTCTGCAACTAGACTCTTAAACAAGCTAAAGCAAGAGGAAAATATAGTGTCTTCATTTTCGTGCTTTGATAAGGACGAGAATGGTTTTATAACGATTGCATTTAATGATCGTTAATCATGAAGTGAAAAATGACTCTTATGATGTCCTTATTATGTCACATGTCCTTAAATAGGAGGACGTTTAGAATATGAAGAGGTTAAGGCGAGGAATAAGGCCATCTCTAATTCAACTCAGTAAGTTAATATTTATCTTTATACCTTTACAATTTCATGCTTCTTATTTTATCTATTATAGAGTTGTTGGGTTTAAATAGTTAATTTTTGCATTCGTATATATCTCTGATTTAACTCAATAAGTTAAAATGTATCTTTATCAGATTCATTCGTTATCCTATTATCATAAGCGAGATCGTGGTATATACGAGAGGTAGATATAAGAACTTTCACATTTCATGTTAAAGTGCTTATTAGTTCTTTGATTTGAAAAGTTCTTTCATGTGAACTTGGCAAAAATTTTATTGTCAGTACCGATGATTACTTGATGTATGTCCAATGTTTGAGTCAATGTTTGATCGGTAAACTTAAAACGTAAGTGATTCTTCTTTATGAAAACAACTTCCAACACTATTTTTTATTCGATGAGGGAAATGAATGCACATGTTTTCTAAGATCTTTTGAGATATCTGTGTAAATGAGTCAAAAAGGGTCATGGGTCTAATATAGGTAAGCAAGACACATGTCTTGGGAATTGAATGGATGCTATATAATTTTGTTAGCTTATTAATTTTATTATAGATTTTGTTTAGTGGTGTTTGGGATTTGCTTATTTAGGTCTCTAATTATTGCAATGTTTGCATGCTGTTAAAAGAAGATAGCATTTTTTTAGTGTTTAGATAAAGTTGTTTAATCCAATTTAAGGGTGTGTTTAGGATTGCTTTGTAAGTATGTGCTTATGGCATATTATTTAGTGTTTAGATAAAATAGTATTTTAGGGGGAATGAGATTAGTATGTACTTATCATATTGTTATAAAGCTATTAAAGCAAACAATAATTTCAAGCACTATATTAAGAACTATTTACCATATTGTTTAAACAAGAATAAGTACTTAAAAATACACATGTTGGTACATGAACTATCTCAAAGCAAATAATATGAGTAAGCAATTGATGTGCGTTTGTCGTTGTAGGTAATTTAAGTTATCAAGTTTTACTATTTATATTTTACTGACTTTACCTATAGAGAAATGCTTATGGGTAGTGTTACCCGAAATCAAATCGAAGACTAGTTTGGAATGTAGATGTCAATCACTAAAGCGAGAAACTGTTTAAATTCTTATTTACTAGTATTTTAGTTATCTATGTTAGTCCTAATTAATTCTATATATCTAAACCTAAACTAACGTGACAAATAGTGGTTTTCAGCCTGAGAGACTGGTACGGTTTTAGTTATTTTATTCCTAAGTTAATGACAAGTAAAGTAGTAAACACATACAAGAAGATAACAAATGATAAAGAAGCGGTCTAGCACAAATATAAGGAAAACATATCAGCCATGATTAATCTGATAAAACGCAGGTATTGTCTAAAGTGAAATGATTATATTACTATGTTGGTGTTATATCATTCCCAAGGTTTAGGTGGCTCTTCGCCCTAAACGTTATTCAATTAATCATGTCACAATTAATGAACGTCTCATAAGCATACATCCGTTAATTATAATCTATCTTAGGATTCAATACTGGTGAATATCAAAACCTAGCTCATCAAGACTTTACCCACTTATGTTCAATCGTATACATGCACTTGGTAGTCTACAGTCTGTCGTGACCGAAAGCAAAGCCACAAAATGTTATTTGTAATCCTAAGTCACCACTTAGTCTACCACTCTTTAAACTAGGGAGGCACTCAAGGACTTTTAATTCGTAATCCTATGATTCCAAGGCACACATAAGCTATATGAAGTTCTATCCCAGACTCTAGCTCCACTTGGTCCATATTACTAGATCTAGTTGAATGATAGATTAAACATAAACAAGTATCATGTGATAAACATAATTAACATGCAACAAGTAATAAAAAATCTAGATAGATAAACCAAACATTAAACTTTCATAAACATGGCTGATACCTAAAGGTTTCAGCCGATAGTCATTGTAAAAATACACACGGTTTCATATAGATCAAAGTAAGAGAACGATAACCGAATGCGTATTGGGTTGTGCGAAGATTACAAGATTTTCCCTATGATCTTGAGGCTCCTTGCTGACCTTTTCTGCTTCTATAAACGTCTCTTAGTCGACTTAGTGGTTTAGGGCTTCACTTGCATACTGAAATTCATTTTAGGGTTCGGTATTTATAACCTCTGAAAAATGCTTGATACGCCGTGTTCGAGGGGTTTGATACAGTATATCAAGTTACTTGGAGTAGGATCCACGCTTGAATCTTCTAGAATATTTGATGATTGGCTTCCTTATACGGCGTATAGCTTGTGTTGGATAGGCGTATAGGCTTGAGATCGTGTTGCATTGAATGTAGACCAAGGTTTCATATACGGCGTATCTGATGAATTGGATACGGCATGTTCTTCAAAGTCAGGAAATGGTCTTGAATTTGTCTAAGTATTTTGATACTATGTATATGATCTAGAATAATATGGTGTATTGAATATTAGGAACAATAGACTTCTTGAATTCTTTGTTTTAAGCTCAAAAACACGTCATTTCTTCTATGTTTCTCTAATTGCTTGATATTTACTGAGATTAACAAATATAACTGATACCAAATCTCATATAAAACATTATAAAACAAGCAATATTAGTGGGATAAATGATGCTAATATTATAACCTTATTTGATGTCATCAAATACCCCCCACTTGAATCCTACTTGTCCTCGAGTAGACTTTAGAAATATCTATGAAATTGTATCCCAAACCATAGTCTAGGTTTTTTACGTTAAGCATCTTTTCATTTGATTACTAGCACACGACTTAGCACCTCACGAAGTAGGGGAATGAAAATACTCGAATCACTCAAACTAATCTATGTGGTAACATCCTAATAATTTGCTCAATTGCTCGGTCGTGACGAGTATTCTATCATAAGCTTGGTAAGGATACACATCTCAACCACTAAAGCTAAGGAGTAGCAAGTGCAAAAGGGTAAATTGGGTTTTTTGGTTTAAGGGTTGACCATTCTTTTCAATCTCTATCGATACCGATATTCTAGAAAAGGCGACAAAACTACAAATACACATCTGTAACGATAGATGAGACACTTGCAATCGCTCACTCCTTAACTCGAATAAGCTAAAGAATAGGACCAAGTAATCTTTACCAACAGTAATACACCAACAAGGGCGACAAAACTAAATATACACATCCATAGATGGAATAGACATACAAGATTGCTTACTCCCTCATTCAAGCAAACTAAAGGTTAAGATGAAGAATGATATATGGTAGGGATCTTCTAATCTTTCTCCAATATTAATAAACCAACAAGGCGAACAAAACCACACATACACATTCGTAACGACAGAATAGACATATGTGATTGCTCACATCCTCATTTGAGTAAGACCAAAGGATTGGGATTAGGAAGGGGCAAGATGTAATTGGTGTAAAACAAAATAAAACAAATAGATTAAGTCTAAACAAATAAGGCATAATGTTGCTAGTTACTTTCCTGACCGTCCCTATGA
>BQNB010144404.1:2937-14936 GCA_026074375.1 Tanacetum coccineum
AATTAGTTTGAAATCCTTTCCTAAAGAGACGATATGGTGAGAATAAGGTCCACATTAAGGTTCTAATTTCGCATGATTTAGGGGTTATCCTTTTTATTTCATCCGAAACAACTCAACTACGAGTCCAGAGATGGAGGCTTTATTTAGATAACCCCGGAGTCGAAATTTGGCTTTATTATTATTATTGCAACATTATTAAACCTCGGTCCTTTAAACAACTGCCACATCGGTATGCGAGCCGACCATGGTCCAGGAGTCTTATTTCAACCTCGGTGATCCTTGACCTTTTAGAAGACTGCAACATCGGTTGTGAGCCGGCAAGATGCAGTAAACTTTTTTCAGCCCACAGTTTTATTATTATTATTACCTCCACCCTTTAAACGACTACCACATCGGTTGTGAGCCGGCAAGAGGTAGTGGTCTTATTTCGGCTTCGGTTTATTACATAACTTATTATTATTAGCCAAATTTCAAGTCCTGTGGTCTTTTAACAACTGCCACATCGGTATGCGAGCCGACCATGGTCCAGGAGTCTATTTCCCCACAACACTGACAAAACCTCGATGTGTACCTTTCTTTCACCAGAGGGTATCTCTACGAAAGGATCTAAACTAAGAATCGCAAAAACCTAAAGCAACTTTATTTATTCAACAATTATATAACGGTGAAACAAGCTAATGGGAGAAAAAGCCACAATTAACACTTATGAGCCTTAAAGAAATCCAACTATTCTATGTTTAGCATCAAAACTTATATTCTACTCTATCATTTCTTGTTCTTCACAATTTAAAATTTCTAAGAAAGAAACTCGTGAATACTTAGCCTAACGAATTAAGATTGGCACTTTAACAAGTCACATAGACTGGCAACAATCTCAACTCTAATAAATCGATCTTCGCATATTTAAAATCAATTATGGGAACTTGCAAAGTCTTGACTTTTTAAAGCTAGACTTGCGTTTTATAGCTCCTTGTATAAAAGATTAGCAAAAATCAATCTATTTATAGTTAAGGAGAAAGCTAAGATATAAAATCGGTCGGGTCAAAATTTACTTTTTATTCTCACCAACGGAAAGCCTACATTCGTGTCAACTATTTTTCTATTTATTCAACTAACTATTTATATTTTGCAAAATAAACTAGATATTAAGACTTAAAAATTTAAAATTTTTGTGGGAAAACGGGGTACGTGAGAACAACGGGCAAAAGTAGGTAAGATCATATCGAAGATATACTACCCCATACTAAAATTAAACATTGTCCTCAATGTTTCCTAGCCTAAGACTTAAAAACCCCATACTAGAACTCAAAAAGTCGAATGCATAATCTAGGCATGAAGAAAGTATCACAAAAATCTTAAGCCGTTTATCAAGTATGCTACAAGATAAATGTTAGACGATAATAATCTTAGGATATCGGATTTCCCCAAACTAATGGCAAGCAAAGGCTAGGAAGCTCGAGTGAACCGAGACAAAACACTGAACACGAGAGGTTTCTACTGCTGACACTACACGGTGTTAGTCCCTTTAATAACAAAGGACTAACGGTGTTAAGGTTTTTAGGACTTTTTGTGAATTTGGTATAACATTAAGGCTCTTTTGGGTATTTTGAGGGTTTTGGCATTTTGTGGGTTGACCATTGTTGACCAAGATTTGACTTTTGATGACCTTTTGCTAGAAACTTCCGGCTCTTGTGCACTCTATCAGTCCTCGTGTCCGTGTTTGTTCGGTTTTGACCGTTTTCTTGTGATTTTTTGCATTATCCGTACCTACACATTCATAAACAACAAAATACACAAATACAGGCATATTTTTGCACATTTTGATCATTTAAAGGCCATTTTTGATATAGAAAAGATATGTGATTTCTCACATATCAAGGAATTTCAAGTTAATACTAGTCTCTTCAAGTTAGTACTGTTGGGCATTACTTAGTACTGTTGGGTATTGCTTAGTACTGCTAACCATCTTTTAGTACTGCTGGGCCTAAAGTTAGTACTGCTAGGCTAATTTTAGTACTGCTAGAAGACCGTTAGTACTATTTGACCCATAACTGAATTTCCTTCCCAATTTCTAGCCGTTGCTAAATTTTCACCAACTTCTATGCTTATAGGCTATAAGGTTTGACTAATTGAAGAATTCTTGATCTTTCTATAAACTTAAAAGATTTCTTCAAGATAAGTACAAATCTTCTTTAGTCGGTGACACTTTAAACTCTTAAATACTCTCTCAAATATCAATTAACTCTACCAAACATCCGTACTCTCTCTCACAAACATATCCCAGAACCTTAATAAACTTTCTATTCATCAAATGGCTACTTTGGAGTTTTGAGACACTCATAACATGGTGGCATACTTGGAGAAACCAGAGGGAAATGAAGAGTTTCATCAGATCATTGATTTCCTAACTGCTAGTCACATTCACTATGCCCTCACAGAGAATCCAACAATATATGCTTTATTTATCAAACAATTTTAGACAACAGCTACTGCTAGCACAATTGTTAATGGAGAAGTAGAACTAACTGCTAGCATAGATGGACAAGCCAAGACCATCACTGAAGCATCCTTAAGAAGACATCTGAAGTTGGAGGACAATGGTGGAATTACTTCTTTACCCAACACAAAGATATTTGAGAAACTTGCTCTCATAGGGTATGCAACTGATTCTGATAAGCTTACATTTCAAAAGTGTAATTTTTCACCACAGTGGAGGTTTTTCATTCATACAATCCTCCACTTCTTGAGTCCTAAAAAGACTTATTGGGAGTAGTTTAGCAGCAATATAGCTACTGCTATTATCTGTCTGGCAACAAACAGAACTTTTAATTTCTCAAAATTAATCTTTGATGCAATGGTAAAGAATTTAGATAACCCTCATAAGTTTTTTATGTATCCTATATTTATCCAAATTTGTTTAAACAAGCAAAGGAGAATTCTTTAACCCCATACAAGAACCTATCCCACTCTTGTACCTACACAAAAAGTTTTTAGTAACATGAAGCAAGTTACAAGGGGTTATTCTGGTGAAGACATTCCTTTATTTCCTTCCATGATCACTGCACCTGAAACATCTCCCTCAAGAATCACATCTTTACCATCCTTATCACCTCAACATACACCAGTCAGTGCTCCTTCAACTTCACCAACACCCATCACAGAAACTACACCTACTGCAGAGGAGCCTGCTCCAATGGCCCATGAATCACCTCTCTAAAGTGTTCAATCACTTGGACGTGATGAGGGTAGTGTGTCACTTAATGAATTGATGGATTTGGTTACTCAGTTAACTAATAAAGTTGGAAGCTTAGAGAATGAATTGACGAACACCAAGAAGGTTTATGGTTCTGCTATTACTAAGCTAGTCAAAAGAGTGAAGAAGTTGGAGAAGCAAGTCAAGACAAGCAAAGCTAGGAGAAGAACAAAGATAGTTCTTTCAGAAGATAAAGCTGTAGAGGAGGATTCTTCCAAACAAGGGAGGAGTTTGATTGAAGAATTAGACATGGATGTTGATTTTTCTTTAGTTCCTCCACATGTAGAGATTCAAGAGAAAGCTAGTGATGAAACTAAGGTGTTGCTAGAAGAAGAACAAGCTACTGAGATTGTACAAGATTAAGGAAGTGGTGAAAAGAGGGAACAAGAGGTTTCTACTGCTGACACTACACTTAATACTGCTAATATTCCAATTAGTACTGCCAGTGAAACTCCTAAGGTTAGTACTGCTGCTGAAAGTTTGGTATATATAAGAAGGAGTGCAAAGAAGAAGAAAGATTAAGGCAAGGCAATCATGATTGAAGATGAATCTGTTTAAAAGAAGTCCAAGAAGCAAGTGCAAGAAGAAAATCTTGGTCATGAAAAAGACATTAGATTACAAGAACAGATTGATGAGGAAGAAAGAAAAAGGATTGCAAGAGATGCTAAAATTGCCAAACAATTGCAAGAAGAATTTGATAAAGCTGGAAAGAAAGAAGCTGTAACTAAAGTTGATACTGCTCATGTCATTCATTAGAATGATCCTTCTGTTATAAGGTATCATGCTCTTCAAAATAGACCCAGATCTGTAGCTGAAGTAAGAAAGAATATGATGGTATACTTGAAGAATCAAAGAGGCTACAAGATGAAAGATTTCAAAGGAATGAGCTATGATGATATAAGACCAATATTTGAAAAGGTATGGGATCAAATTCATTCATTTGTGCCTATGGATTCTGAAAAAGAAGTTCAAAGACTAAAAAGAGCAGGTCAAGATGTTGAAGCAGAACCTGCTAAAAGACAAAGAACTAAAGAAGTTTTAAAGTCAGTTCAAGAGCAAATAGATGAAGAACCAAAAATAGATAAATCATCCCAAGAACAGCTCAATGAAATGGTAATCATAGTTCCAGATAAAGGAATAAATGTTGAAGCTCTTCAAACCAAATACCCAATAATTGGATGGGAAGTTCACTCTGATGACACTATGTAATTTTGGAAAATCATCAGAGTAGGCAATCACATAGAAGTGTATCAGGTTTTTGAAAACATGTTTAAGAATTTTGACAGGGATGATCTGGTCAAAATATGGAGCTTAGTTTAAGAAAGTTACAACTCATCAGGACTTACTGAAGATAAAGAGATAGAATTATGGGTTGAACTAAAGAGGTTATTTGAACCAGATGCATAAAATTTTTTAGAACTTCAAAAATATATGAATAATCCTTTGAATTGGTGGTTATATGATACATGTGTTGTTCATCATATATCTATAGAGAAAGGACAAGATATATTCATGTTGGTTGAAAAGGACTATCCACTCACAAAAGGACTTGCAACTTTGATGCTAGTTAACAAGTTAAGAGTGGATCAACATTCTGAGATGGCAGATGAGCTTTTATTAAAGATCTATAATATAGCAAACAGACCAAGGAACTAAAGTGTTTGGAAGCATCCTCAGCAGAGTACATCAAAAGAAACTTGAGATTTGATGGTAAATCACAAGTTTAGGGGAGGATTGTTAGGATTTAGAGCTTCTACACTTAGTACTGCTGATAGTTAGTTAGTTAGTACTGCCAGTACATTGTTAGTACTGCCAGTTATAGTTAGTACTGCTAGTTGTATATTTAGTATTGTTAGTCATATATAGTTAGTATTGCTTAGGTGATAGGCATGAGTTATATTAGGAATAGATATGCATGTCACTTAACGGGTTTTGTAAGCCCATTAGGGTTTCCTTGGTGAATAAAAGGGACCCTTACGACATAGTTAGGATATACGAATCCAAGATAGAAAAGTCATAGTTATTAGGCAAAACATATAGTTGTTTTATGAATCATTCAATATATTGAAAGTTTTATGAAAGTTCTTGTGTCACTGTTACATTGTTTCTACTGCATTTCTTGGTATATAAAGATTAGATTCCGCATAATCTTTATATATACAACAAGGTTTCTGTCATAGTTGTTTTAGATCTATCTAAGATAACTAAAGCCTTAACAAGCTTAATAAAGATCTAATCAAAAGGGGATCAACAAGCATCAATTGCTACCTCATCATCTTTAACTATCTCAATATGCCTTTTCATCTCTGCCTCCTCTTGATCATCATCACCCTTTTGATTCTTATCCTTTTCCTGTTTTAATTCATCACCTGCTCTTTTAGAACTAATTTTGGCTTTTATCTTACTGCCTTTTACCAACTCTATATTCATATCTACAAAAGTGTTTACCCTTTTCATCTCTTTATCAAACATTTCCTGGATCTCATCATAACTTTTGCTCTTCAACTGATTGTGTTTATATCCTGTCATGTTCTTTAAATAGGTAGACATTATATTTCTCTTTTGTGCCTTAGTTGGTGGCTTGCTCCTTTTCTCTTGAGCTCTTAATGCTGCAAAGTATTTCTTTATCTTCTCTAAGAGTTCTACAAATAATTTTGACATTTCTTCAATACTCAACTGTTCTTGTTCTTCGGTTTGCATTTGTTGAGCCAATTAAAAGTCAGCATCCATCATAGCTTGTATGTTATCCTATGATTCAAGTAAAGCTATGTTGGCTTCTTCTTCCTTTTGGCTTGAAATCTTCTCTTCTTCTATAAGTTCAGCTTGCAACTGAGCTTCAAGATTTCTAGCCATTTCTTCATCAAGAGCAACTTGATCTTTCTTCTTTAATGGCACTTCAGGCTCCACCATTATTCCTTTGCCTTTGTTTTTAGCCTGTGGAAGTTGTGATTCTTGTAAAGATAATGATGTTGTTTTGAATTCACTTGGCTCTTGAAGTACAACCCCTCTAGCCTTGGGTCTTGTAGTTGTAGTTGTTGTAGCAAAAGATGTAACAGCTTTGGGTTTAGCTACTTTGATTTCTATCAGAGTCTGAGCCAGAGTCAACTCATCAATAGTTGTTGTTAGAGCATTGACAGTAGTAACTTCAACATTAGCAGTAGTAACTACTTCACCAACAGTAGTAACTGAAATCAATCAAGGTGTAAAATCGATCGAATGAGTGATTAAAAACCCTTAATCAAAGTATTTATGAAATCACCCTCAATAGTATTAAATTGAATTGGCAGCATTAAGTTAAGCCTAACAGTATTAACTAACCCAATAGTATAAAGTTATGCCTAGCAGCATTAACTTATTCCTAATAGCAGTAAGTGTATGCCTAGCAGCTTAAACTAATACGGGCAGCACAAAATTAAGCCTAACAGTATTAACTTAAGCTTAGCAGCATTCACTTTTAGGCTGAAAAACATTAACTTAAAGACACCAGTATTAACCCTGATTTCTTTCCAAAAAGCGTTTTCATCATCAATTTTGATTCTCACAAGCTCTCTTTCTGTTTTTAGTCTCACTATATCTCTCATTTCTTTTTCTCACCAATTCACTCTTTCTATTTTTATATCACACATCTCTCTTTTCTTTTAAGCTCACCAATTCAGACAGTGTTGTATAATGTTCCATCAATTCCATTAGTTTCATGTTGTCCTCTCCACTTCCAAGTGTGTTAACGCTTGAGAGAAGTGGATCATTAGACTGTTTGGATGCAGCCTCAAACCTACTTTGAGCTTCTGCACCCCCCAATATGGTATCTTAGCACCTAGGACCCCTACCTTAATCAGTTCCCTCAGGAAAAGACTCATTAAGTGTTTCCATGGATTGGGTCCTATTTATGTTACCACTATCCTGCTCTGCTTCTAAGCTAGAAGCAGTAGTGGCAGCCCTTTCCATTCTGTCTTCCCATTCCTTATAGACAATCTCATCTGCAACAAGGTAAATAGGTCCACTAGACTGAGATATCTAAGTGTTCCTTTTAGCTTTCCTAGGTTTGTTGGTCTTTTTAGGTTAAGATTGTAATAGAATAGTGATTGGTTCAAGGATAGATAGTGATACAGTTGTGGATGCGTGTAAGGGTTCAGTGGGATTTCCGGACCCTTCACCCACTTCTGCTTAAGGATACATTCCCTTTCATCCAATCTTAATTATCCTCCCCTCAAACAATACTTCAGAGATTAAGTAGTTTAATGATAGCACTCAGAAAGTTAAACCTGCTAACACCAAAAGCCTTTGTGAGAATATGTTCAACATTGTGGTCTGTGTGAATATTGATCACTTGAATCAACTTCTTCTTATACGAATCTCTGATGAAATGGTGTCTAATCTCTATGTACATGGTTTTAGAGTGAAACACTGGATTCTTCAGTATACAAATGGTGCTTTCATTATCAATGTATATATTGGTGTTCATGAAGTTGAATCCATAATCAAGCATTTGATTTTGAATCTATAACACCTGACCATATCAATTAGCAACAGCAACATACTCTGCCTCAGTAGTAGAGTTGGCAACTATAGTCTGCTTCTTGCATTGCCATGAAATCAATCTTCTTCCAAGAAATTGACAACCTCTTGTTGTGGATTTCTTGTCTAAGCTAGCTCCAGCATAATCACTATCAGAAAAAGCCTCCAAGTCAAATGGTGAATCTCTAGGATACCAAAGGCCCAATTTATGTTGACTTTTCAAGTATCTAAAAATTCTCTTCACATAATGAATATGTGAAGTCTTTGGTGTAAGTTGGAACCTTGCACAAGCACAAACAACAAACATTATGTCAAGCCTAAAAGCTGTTAAGTACATCAATGATCTAACCATTAATCTATATAAGTGAACATCTACAGCTTCAGCTTCTTCATCCTTAACCAATGCCTTATTAGTCTCTATTGGAGTGCTTGATGTCTTTACAGTGGTAAAATCAAACTTCTTTAATATTCCATCCTCCTTCTGTTATACTTGCAATCCTAAGAAGAAAGTGAGTTCCCCCATAGAACTCATCTGGAATCTTTTGTGCATCAAACCTTTAAACTCATCACATAAAGACTTCTTGGTGGACCCAAAGATGATATCATCAATATACACCTATACTAACAAGATATCACCTTTGTCCTTCTTGATGAACAAAGTCTTATCTATAGAGCCTCTTCTAAATCCATTTTCAATTAAGTAGGTAGACAAGGTCTTATACCAGGCTCTAAGAGCTTGATGTAGACCATATAAAGCTTTTTCTACCTTATACACTTTGTCAGGGAAATATGGTTCTTCAAAACTAGGAGGTTGGCACACATATACCTCCTCTTCAATAGTACCATATAAAAAAGCACTCTTTACATCCATCTCGTACACAATGAACCCCATAAATGATGCATAGGCCAAAAATAACCAGATTGCTTTTATCCTAGCAACAGGAGCAAAATACTCATCATAATTAATTCCTTCTTCTTGGGTGTAACCTTGTGCAACCAGTCTTGCCTTGTTTCTAACAATAATTCATCTCTCATATTTCTTGTTTCTGAATACCCATGTTGTTCCAATGGCCCTCTTGCCATTAGGTAGATCAACCAGTGTCCAAACCTCCTGAAGTTCAAATTGTAGAAGCTCCTCTTGCATTGCTTCTATCCAGTTTGGATCTTCCAGAGCTTGAATCACCTTGTTGGGTTCCTTTTGAGAGAGAAAACAGGCAAACAAGCAGTATGATAATCTTTATGATTTGTTCTTCTCTGCTTGTTAATGTAGCTCACCAAACAATGTTCTTTAATATTTTGTTGTGACATTGATAAATGCTTAATTGTATATATTAAATACCCGGGATTTTGCCAAATAAAAGCCAAATAATGCCAAAAGAATAGAAAAATGTGTGCTTTTGTGATAATTGTGCAAGAAAGGATAAAAAGGACAAAATTAAGCAAAAACAGTCAAAAACCGACAAGAAACGGAAAAGGCAAGTACAAGAGTGAAGAATGAAGCCAATGATCAAAGCCGGATCAGCCCGATACAGTAAGAAAGAAAGACAAAGCTCAACATTGAAAGCCAAGGACCAATTTTGACAAGTTCTCAACATTCAAAGACTTATTTGGAAGTTTTGAAGTTCAAGGACCAAAATTGTAAAAGGTGGAAAGTTTGTTTGTAAAGAGGAAAAAGAAGAAAGAAACCACAAGGACTAGAGCTGTCATTCTCCAAACTTCTTTTATACTACATTTTGGACGGGGGAAACACAAGGACCATTTATGCAATTCGTTCAAACATTCAAACATAAAGCGCGGCTTGAAACCTCCCTCTAACAACCTCAACTGATTTTCCCGCCAAATCCACAAACAACCCAACTTCACAAATTTCCTTTCCCCCGCTCCTCTACATCACTTAACTTTGTATATTTCCCTCTTCCACGACAATTCACCCACGTGGCACCCCTCTATTGGTTCTAACACCTCATCAACTATCATCAAACGGCTAGAAATTGTTCAAAAATGATCTACGGCTGAGATGGAATAGAAGATTCGAGAATTCCTCACCTCTCCTCTTCAATTCTCTATAAATAGGACATCTAGAGTTCATTTTTTGAGTGTTATATGTGTTTTAATTTTCAGTTTGTAATTTTCTCAATTTTAAGCAATTTCTTTCAAGTATTTTTCAAACTCAGCTTTAAGCACTTGTACTCTTCTTCTTTCAGCTTGTACTTCATCAATTTGAGTAATAACATTCAGTTTTCAAGTTCATTTGTTCTTTGATTTCAATATTAAGCCGTTTTCACTTAATAAGCTCTCAATAAGCTCTTTTGAGCTTATTCCTGTTCATAAGCTCAAATTTAGTCAAAATTTGTTTTAAGTCTTTCATTTACTCATTTTATTCATTTAACATCAAAGCATGATCACTTGAGGTATTTTGATTCATTTTGAGAAGCTATTTGGAGTAATAAGCTCTTAGAAGCTTATTGAGCTTTAAGCTCAGGTTTAGAGGCTAGGGAGCCATTAAGTGCATGATTGTGAGCCACTCACTCTACAAGAGTGGCTAAGTGCTGAGACTACATAAATCTCAGGTTTCAATTTCTCAAGTTCATTACAGCTTATTCATTTAGCTTATTTCAATACTTCTGTTTTTCCTTATGCTTAAATCCTGTTTCATTTAGCTTAGTTAGCTTATAGATGTTATAGCTTTAAGCTGTTTTAGTTTAAAAGCAAGTTAGATTTCAATTCTCAATTCTGTCATATAAGTGCAGGATAAGCTAGAAGGGTAACTAGCTTATTATCACTAAAAAGCTGTAGGTTTAAGAGCTTGAATAGCTTCATTAGTTTGGTTAAAGTAGAAGTGGATAAAATGTTTTAGCTGTCTTAGCTTATAAATAGATTTTAAGATTACTATAGTTTAGACAGATTCTATTAAGGAGTGTTTGGTTTTAGATGTGTTTGACTATTAAAGTCAAAACAAATTTGTCTTCATACTTCATTTAGCTGAATATAGTAAAGTTAGCAAGTTTAGAACAGGATTTAAGAGTTAGTAAGAAGAATTCAAGTAATTAGAGTTTAAAAAGAGTGTATTTACACCAGGGCAGTTTTAAAGGAGTAAGAGATTTTAGAATTTTAGTTTTTCAAAGCTTTCTATTGATCAAGAGTTGTCAGTATAGACTTAAATGCATTTGATGAAGTGATTTAGAAGCTTTCCTTCTTGAAGCTTAGCCTGCATTTCTATTTCTTTGCCAATTGCATCAGTATCAACAGGTTAAAACTGTTGATGCTAGTCAAATTTTTAGAATCCTTTTAGAATTAGTGATTAGGAGTTAGGATTTGGTATTTAGCAAGTCAAAAGTATTCCATTAGTTACACAAAATTCATCATTTAGATTTCAATTTTAAGCTCTTTAGCCTAGCTTATTTTCACCTGAAAAGTAATATAGCAGCATATAGATTTCTAGCTAATTTTCTATTTTGATTTTCATTTCTAGTTGATATTTTGAAAAACCTTTTATCTAGGATTAGACTTAAATCCCTAGCATAGCTTATTTCCAAATTTTAAGCTGTTAAGGTTTAGTAATAAGCAGTTTAGCTTATTTGAAAAAGCTTATCTCAGTTTAAGCAAAAACTTGCACTTTTTCAGTTCAATTTTCTTGTTAATTTTGTTAATACTTAGCTAATCTTTGTTTAGATATCTTGAGTACACATCCTGAGTTACATTTAGTTTCTTTTGTTTCTCATTTTCATCTAGAAATAAGCTTGAAATAAGCCAAAATCCAAAAAGATAGGAAAACCTATAGTTTCTGTAACAGATTTTAAGATGCTAATTTTCTAGCTTATTTAGTTGTTAAAAGTAGTAAGTGCCTTCATTAAAGTTGTTTAGAAAAAGCTAATTGACAAGTTTGTAGTTTTGAGTTTTTGCTGAAACTCACTTTTTCAATAAGCCAAAAATAAGCCATAGCGTAGGGTTTGTTTTGTAATTTTCCAATAGTTTAAGGGCACCCGTTTACACTGAAGTGTAAATTTGCAAAAGTTTGCCCGCCTACCCTTTACTTTCCTTATTAGCTCTTTCTACCCTGTCGTTTTAGTTTAAATAAAATAGTTTTATATTTTTAGATTTTAGTTAATTTCTTTTTCTTAGAAAAATCATATAAAATAGAAAAACAGTTTAAAAATTAAAATTCTTTTTGTGAAAAATTTTCTTTTTAAATCTAGTATTTTTGAAAAATAAAAGTAAAATTTTAGTGATA
>BQNB010144405.1:0-16860 GCA_026074375.1 Tanacetum coccineum
ATGCAGTAGACTCATTTCCGACCTCTAATGTTTCACTAATCTCAACATTACCGATATCACCCATGCGGTCATCTGATGGGCAGGTAGACATGTTATAGTATTTATATGGGCATAGCCGTCTTTGACCTTCAATGTTTTGTTTATTTCAAAAACACCCATTTTGCCCCCTCCAAGTCATCTGCATTTGGACCAGATGCAATAGAGTCATTTTTGGTCCCCAATGTTTCCCTCGTCTCAATAATACCGAAATTAACCCAAGGATTGTCTAATGTAGACCTGATTGGAGCTGCTATCGTATTTATATCCGAAGTGACATGTGCATTAATAATTCATCATAACGAATTTTGTAAGCTTCAAGGGAATTTGGCTGTTACATGGAAGTTATTTCATCTTAAGATTGCCTTCTATACTTTTCAGTAATAAGGGTGTGTTTTAGATTCTCATACCAGGTCTTTCTTCCCTACAACCATATCTCGTCCTTGTCGCATATCAGCACATATTTCACCACAGTTGCCCATCTTAAAATCATTAAAAGCACCCCATAACCAGTCTTTCACCATGCCACCAACAAGAGTGTCATGTCCAAATTTAGATCCTTTCCTGCAAATTAGAAACAATATCACCTTTTAATTTCGTAAGCACGTGCTAGAATTCTCAGCTAAATCATGCATTATGCTAAGGTACTACTACAACAACCTGTAAGGAACTTATGATTTGATTTTTGGATAATCAGGAAAAAATAGAAGCTATAGAGTAGGAAATATGATCATTATTTGAATAAATTTAACACTTTGTGAAGGTTTGTTCATTCGAAACTACTATTTATGTACAATACCAGAAACATTACGCCCACTAATAATAATAAGTTCTCAAACTGGACGAAGATGTGGTCGAGTTCATATAGACATTAGCATTACAAGTGAAGAGAATATTAACCTTGCATCCGCAATGTATTTGGGGACATTAGACATGCTTTCCATACCACCAGCCATAACTACGTCATTTATTCCCAATTGGATGCTCTGTGCTGCTAACATGGTTGCTGCAATTACCAAAAATACATGTTACAGACGCCAAGTAATATTCCACCAAATTTAGACTCACACTATGAACAACTGCATAATTGAATATAGTAAAGAGTATTTACAGAAATAGGTTGCGCACCTTTCATCCCTGATGCACAAACTTTGTTAATAGTGGTGCTGACGACTGTATTAGGAATCCCTACACCTAATGGAATCCTGCACTGTGAGAAAATAGAAGCAGCATTTAGGGGTTGAATTTAAACCTCAAGAGGTATAGACCGATAGTCTATTCCTTAAATGAACATAATAGTAAATTTCCATATTGTATGTAAACGGAAAACCAATAAAGTAGTACATGACAAATGTAATTTCGTCAGTAAATCAGTCCACGAGTAACCAACAAAAGAATAAAACTTAAATAGAACGCGACTAAGTCAAAAGCATCAATCCTCCATAAAAAAATTCACTCGTGAATATATTTTTTATAAAAACTAAAATGATATTATATAAAATCTTCACTTGTGAAGATATTCCTACAAAACTTAAATCAAAAGCGACTAAGCAACAAGAATCAATCCTCCATACAAAATTTCACTCGTGAAGATATTTTTTATTAAAGCTAAAATGATATTATATAAAATCTTCACTCGTGAAGATATTCCTACAAAACTTAGATAAAACACGACTAAGTCACAAGCGTCAATCCTCTATACAAAATTTCACTCGTGAAGATATTTTTTATAAAAACTAAAATGATATTATATAAAATTTTCACTCGTGAAGATATTCCTACAAAACTTAAATAAAACGCAAACTAAGACAAAAGCATTACTCAAGATCAAAGGACACTTAATTTCAACTAAAATCAAAACAAAAAGGCAACATATTTAAAACAATCAATAATCATATAGCATCTTCACATGTGACAAAATCTAACATTTATAAAACAAAATAATACATAAATAAAAAATAAAAATTACAAACCCTAATAACAGTAAAAAAAAGTAAATAAGTGAAAATTACCAAAATTAGCATTCAATTCATTGTTGAAACAACGTTTTAAACGATTAATAGATGAATTCTTCATCAAAATAGTCAACGCCACAGTCAACATCGTAGTCAACGCCGCAGTCAAAAACCACAGAGATTAAGGCGCTGAAGAAGATGGTTGTTAACCTGCGAAGGAGAGAAGATAGGTGTTAGATGAGAGGAGGATGGTGCTCTGGGTTTTGGGCGGTGTTTTCGTGTGACCATCTTTTGTGTGGATTTTTGTGTGTTTGTTTTTATATGAGTGTTTTTGTGTATGTGTTTTCACGTAGAGAGAAATCAGGTTATTTTTTTGGGAAGAATGTAACAAATGAAGAATTGCAAACTGACCCCTTTGAATTTTGGATGTGAATTCACATAAAAGCCCTTCCGCTTTTTCTAAGTGTAAATTCATTAAAAGTCTAATACAAATTATAATCTAATCTATGTCATTAGATCAAAAAAATGAGGGCTAATGAAGGACCAAGATCCCTTCTTTCCTTCTCACAATTTTTGACCTTCTCGTATGAACGCTCTGTATTACTCATTTATATATATAGTTAATACTATATGGAAGGGATCAAGTGAGAACGAAAAAAGTATAACGAGAACATTAAGAAGGATTTCTAGCCACACATTTTAATTAGGAAGGAGAATTTTAAAGGGGGATGCATGCATTTTTGTAGGAGCATCTGAAACTGATGGTTGTTGGTTCTTATATCATTCTCATTTTAAGTTTTTTTCTTATTTGATTATATATATATATTATATATTATTTATATATATATATATATATATATATCATATTATAATATATTTTAATCATGTATTATATTTGGTATTAGGCTTATTAGAGGTTTAAATGGGCTTAAGCTTTTATAAGCTATGTTTGTCACATAAGTTTATAAAGCTTTTGTAAATCATAAGTCTTCATAAACCCAAACACATAGAAAGAGGGTTATGTGACGTATAGCTAGTTAAATTACTTAAATACCTTTTTAAAATATAATGGATTATTATGAAAAAGTTGAAAATATATTTGAATTTAATTTTATGTATTTTTGTGCAATTTTACATTAATAAACTTCATTTTTAACTAGTTCGCCAAACAACTTTATAAAAATATACGCTCTAGCTTTCCTCTTATAATATAAGCTTCAACACCAGCCCCAACTCAGATATGTTTTGCCAAACATAGTATATCATCACTAGGCTTGTAAACGAACCGAACGTTCAGTAAACATTTAATGAACCTTTCGGTAAAAGTTCTCAAACGATTATATCTATTATTTTAAAAAACTTTTCACCACTGTCATTTTATTACCTATAAATACCCTTAAACTTCAATATCTTTAAGCACAACTTTTTATTTTATATACTCTGATACTATTAATACCATTTTATTTATAAAATGTCTCAACAAAACACTCCCCGAAACACAAAACGTCAACAACAACAACGCAGTCAAGCGGATGGTAGTTTTAATCTGAACATGGAGGCCGGAGACGCGAGAAAAGGGACGTGCAGGAAGTTCAACGACCAAAGGGATGGTGTCATCGGCATCTTCAGCATTTGGCAATGAAGAAGCGTTGGATAGGTTGATGGTCAACGAATATGCTAGGCTCAACAAGGCGTACAACGTTGAAAATACAAAAAATCGAGAAACGTTTTGGAGATTATTAGAGAAGAAAATTGAGAGGAAGTAAATGAAGAGAAAGCTGAAATCACTAAGGTGGAATGTGAAGTTTTAGTTTTCATGAATTAAATAAAGGGGTGTTTGTTCCGGCTTATACATGGGCTTACGAGCTTATTTGATTTCGACTTATATTTGTAACACCCTCAAAAAGGGTCGCAGCGGAATAATGAGTCCGGGAGCGTTACATCATAGATCAATAGCATAAGATATGAAAACGACTTCTAAAAGTGTCATTTGAAATACGATACATTGGATTTACTAAAACTGTTTAATACAAAGCACAACGACTTAATTTGTTCAATATTTAGATAACAAAGATTTTAAATCATAACAAATATCCCAAGGTGTAATGACTCCAAATCTTTTATGCATGACTCCCCAAAAGAGTATCCCTAATGTATCCTTAGCACCTCGTGCCTCATTGACCCGAGAAAACATGCTTTGAAATGTCAACATAAAGTTGGTGAATTTATAGGTTTATGTAAAATATAATGTAGGACCGCAAGATTTTCCCCGTGATAATGCAACAGATGCAAACATCAAAAGTAAATTACGACTCCACTAAGTTCATTGGGACAGTCGCGCTGAAGCTCGACAGTGTAATGGCGATGTGCAATAATAAAATTGTGGGCCCGCGCGTGAGGGGTAGGGAGCGCGCGTCGGTGGTGATTGATGAAGGAAGAGCTACGTGGGGGAAGCTTGCCGGCGAAGCTAGACGCCGTTTACTGAATTCCAGACTTCTTCGGGTGCGGGTATCTGTTAGTTGGAGGTTATGACACAGGAGTTGGGTTGTTGGGTTGAGTGGGGGATGGCACTCTCATGCCCTGTTATCCTGTAGTAGAGTGCGATATAAAGAGCGTACAACGCAAGATATCCTAATAACCGGCATAGTGAGCGCTACTCACCTGAACGGGGATGTCAATCCCAAATAGATCTATTTATAACATCACGCTCATACAAAGTAATTAACAGTTCATGTTAATGGGCTCAGAGGGTTATCGCTACTTAGGCAAACACATAATCATGTAAAAATGTACACTTACGTCCAATCGAAAAATAATGCATGTTTCTCACCCTAAAAGTTGTAAATCATTGATATAGTAAAACATGTGGCTATGAACATACCTTAGTGAATGAGCTAGGGTTTACACCGGAGGAGGTGGAGAATAAGGATGAGAATAAGGACGATGATACTAATGATAAGGTGTGTCAATCACCTAATAATGTTCAGGTTATGAATTCTTCACATGAAATCCCAACAGAAGAATATTGTGACGGGCCAGGATAGAAGGGTATTAATAACGGGGGATCTGTTTTGAATATTATGGAAGATGTAATCCGGGTTGGTCAAGCTATGGGTTTTGATATGGAGGGATGTGTTAACGATTTAGCTAATTATCATAAAGAAACAAGGAGTTTGTTAACGTTTTAGATGAATGTTATGTCTATCAATATACAAGGTCTTGGTAACAAGACCAAAAAGGAGTGGGTTAAGGCGCTAGTTAATAATCATAAGCTTAATTTTATTGGTATTCAGGAGACTAAGCTCTCCACAATTTCTCATATGGATGTTAAATATATGTGGGGTAATTCGAATTATAATTTTGTTCATGGGGAGGCTTTAGGTAATTCGGGGGGTATTTTATGCATGTGGGAAGCTTCGATTTTTAAGAAGGAGAATTCTACGATGTCGGATAATTTTATTGCTATTTACGGGACGTGGCTGCCAACCAATACTAAGCTGTTATTTGTTGTTGTTTACGCACCTCAACAGGCTTCATGTAAATCCATGTTGTGGGACTACATTGCGGGCTTACTCAATTGGGTTGAACGTTGAATCGAATTGTCCTATGAGATTTTAATGAAGTGCAGTTCTAGCAATAAAGGGAAAAAAACGCGGTCAAGTTTTTAACCCCAATTAGTGCGCGCAGATTTGATAACTTTATTTCCATCTCGGGTCTTGTGGATTTAAAACTGGAAGGATATACTTTCACGTGGTCTCATCCATCGGCGACTAAAATGAGCAAACTTGACAGGTTTTTAGTTTCTGACGGTATTATTAATCTATTTCCTTCCGTTACAGCTTTATGTCTTGATCGACATTTGTCTGATCATCGGCCTATCATTCTTCGGGAAGTTCGAGTGGATTTTGGCCTAACTCCATTTAGATTTTATCACTCATGGTTGGACTTGGTAGGTTTTGATGATTTGATTCAAACAGCTTGGCGTTCTTTTACTCATGACGACAGAAATGGTATGGTCCGTTTTAAGAAAAAATTACAAGCTTTGAAGATTATTATCTGGAATTGGGTCAACGAAAAAAGGGCTACCTCATGTAGATCGAAAGTCACAATAAACTGAAGAGTTGAGAACAAATTGATAAGGACCTCGACAAAGGCACTGTTTTTTCCTTTGATGACATTCTTTTACGTAGAGTCTGAACTTAATTTGTAAGCTTTCTGCAATTAAATGATTTGGAAACAATGAGCAATTCCAAAGTGCTAAGATCCAATGGCGATTAGGGAGACTAAAACTTAAAATATTTTCACGTATTGATTAACAGAAAGAGATCCAGATGGCTTCCGAGGTATTTTAAATAATGGAACATGGTGTACAGAACCTGGTCTTTAAGGAAAGCTTTCTTTAATCATTTTGCTGATCGGTTTTAAAGAACCAGCTAATTATAGGTGTAAGATTAATTTCCAATTTCCTAAGAAACTTGATTCGAGTCAGGCCGAGGACTTGGAGAGGATTATTTCTAGTGATGAAATTCGCTCGGCTGTGTGGAACTGCGGTGATAACAAATCCCCTGGTCCTGATGGGTACTCATTCGAATTTTTAAAAAAATACTGGGATCTTGTGGGAAGTGATTTCTGTGGGGCAGTGGAGTACTTTTTTGACCACGGCACATTTCCTAAAGGATGTAACACATCTTTCATTGCCCTAATTCCTAAGGTCTTAGATGCTAAACTTGTGAGCGATTTCAGGCCTATAAGCCTTATAGGGTGTGTTTATAAGGTTGTTTCGAAGATTCTTGCTAATAGGATCAAGACGGTCATTTCTGATCTTGTGTCCGACACTCAAACTGCTTTTGTAGCGGGGAGGCAGATTTTAGACGGACCCTTTATACTTGATGAATTACTTCAATGGTGCAAAAGGAGAAGTAAAAATGCTTTGTTTTTTAAAGTGGATTTTGCCAAGGCATATGACTCAATTCGTTGGGATTACTTATTGGATGTTTTGGATGCTTTTGGGTTTGGTAATCGATGGTGTAAGTGGATTCGGGGTTCTCTTATGTCTGCTACAGCTTCGATTCTGGTTAACGGTAGTCCTTCTAATGAGTTCGTGTTCCATTGTGGTTTGAAACAGGGAGATCCTCTCGCACCATATTTATTCATTTTGATTATGGAAACTTTGCACCTATCTTTCTGTCGTGTGGTAGATAGTGGGTCTTTTCACGGTAATTCATTTTGTCAGGATCCGATTGGCCATATCTCAATTATTCTATGCAAGGGTAAAAAAAAAAAAAAAAAAAAAAAAAAAAAAAAAACACGTGTTTCCTTTGGAGAGTGGTCAAACACCAATCTGGAAGTTATCATTAATGTTCTTAGATGTTTCTTTGCTGCTTCAGGTCTGAGTATTAATATTCAGAAATGTCAACTTTTGGGTGTTGGTGTGTCACAAGACATCATTGTTCAGGCAGCTTCTGCTATTGGTTGGTTCCATATGCACATGACAATTCCAGTTACCTTGGCTTTTCTATTGAGTAGAAAAAATAGATTAAGGCATGGAGAGCTTGGTTTCCAAGTTATGAATCGTCTTTCTAAAGGAAAGAGAAAAACGTTATCAATAGGGGGGTTTTTTGGACGTTTGACTCCTTTTAAAAGCGTCATTTGGTGCGTCTCCTGTTTATTCCATGTCTTTATTTAAAGTTCCTCTTGGTGTTTTAAATATTATGGAAGGGATACGTAATAGATTTTTTAATGGTAATGGGAAATCAGAATCCAAGATTACTTGGATTGCTTGGAATAAGATTCTTGCTTCTAAGAAAAATGGAGGGCTTGGTGTGTCGAGTTTTTTTGCTCTCAATCGTGCTCTCCTTTTCAAATGGATATGGCGATTCATTTCTAAGGATGGTTCTCTTTGGAGTCGTGTGATTCAGGCTATATATGGTACAAGGATTGATGAACACCCGCTGAATTTTTCTTCCAATTGGTGTGCTATTGTTAATGAAGTTCGATCTCTTAATGTTAAAGGGATTGACTTATGGTCTCACTGCAGGAAACGTATTGGTAATGGAAGGGATACTAGTTTTTGGCTTGACTGTTGGCTTGATAGTACTCCCTTAAGTGTTATGTTTCCTCGGGTATTTGCTTTGGAAGAGGATAAGGACGTTTCTGTGGCTGTGAAATTTGGGATCCTCGGTTTGCTCTTCTTTTCGTCGTAATCCAAGAGGGGGTATAGAGCATCAGCAGATATGATTGCAGTTCCCTGTTGAAACAGTTTCTTTATCTAACTCTAAAGACAAGGTGGATTTTTTATTTAGACAGGTGATGGGCGTGTTTTAGTGTCAAAGCTCTTCGTAACTTCAATGACGATAAAAATCTCCCTCCCACCCGAGGCTAAAAACTGTGGTTTAAAAAATAATCCCATTAAGTGTAAATATTTTTCAACTGGCGGGCTAGAATAGATGCACACCGACAAGACTTAATTGGCGTATAGAGGAGTGGTTCTTGAATCGTACTATTTGCCTGTTGAAGGCATGCTGTTGAAGACATCAAGCACATATTATTCGATGTGATTTAGCTCGAGTGTCTTAATGACGTTGTTTGTCGCTGGTGGGGTCTAGACCAACAGGATTGGAGCTCGTTCTTGGATTGGCACAATTGGTTCTCTTCAACTCGGTTACCGTCGGCGAATAAGGAGTTGTTGGAGGGAGTGTTTTACACTGCGTGGTGGATTTTATGGAATTTCATAAACAAATGTGTCTTTCAGGATAATCCTCCCAGGCGGTCGACGCTTTTTGATGACTTAGTTTTGTGCGCGTTCAATTGGTGCCATAGTCGTTGTAATAGGAAGTTTAATTGGATTGATTGGCTTAAAAACCCTCATTTAATTTCTTTGTAATTTTCTCTAGCTCCTTGCTAGTTTAATAAAAGTTGTCGTTCAAAAAAAAAAAGTTAATGAAAACGTCACGGATATGGACCGTATGCAACCTAATTAAATATAGGTCGTATAAGTACTAAGAGCACAGGGAGTCCTCGTGCCATAGGCTCGTGCCATAGAGAAAAAGTGAGGAAAATGGAGTTTGGCACCAGATTTTGTATGGCACCGGAATTCAGTGGAGTGGTGAGCCATAGCCAAAACTCGTGCCATAGGGCTAGTTTTTCAAAAAAAAAAAAAAAGAAAGCTATGGCTTCGGCTGTTAGCTAACAGCCGAGAGGCCTTGGCACGAACCGTGGAGTGGTGAGCCATAGCCAAAACTCATGCCATGGCATGGCACGAAGATAACAGCCAACCATTCCTCAAGCTTTAAGTACTTTAAATAACTAATGCCACATATAATTCTATATAGTTACATCACCACCTAAAAGTGTTTGTTTATTTTATAAAATTAAACAATTTAATTTGTACTTGTAAAATAAATGTTCATGTATCTGTAATTCTAAAAATGATATACTTGTCCAACAATTTGTTATTTGCCAAAAAATACTTGATGTATTATTTATATAATTTCATTATATAAATAATTTAATTATTTGAGAAAATAATATTTATAAAGTTAAAAACGTTTATAAATATCACTTTTAGTAAACACGTCGTATCTTTCTCGTTTTAATCTCGTTTTTAACGTTCCTTATATGTATGGAATCGTATTTGAAAAATAAAATAAAATTTTACATTTATTATGTTGGTATGTACTGTTATGAACAGTAACAGTAAGTGAAAATTAATAAAAATACTTTTTATAAATTTTTATTATTGAAATCATATATTAATTGTATCTCATTCGTTTTAATTCGGTTTTTAGTGATTCTTATGTCCACGTCTTCGTAATTAAAAGCTCTATCCAAGAAAATTATTTCCCAACAGCCCACTGTTATGAACAGTAGCATGTTTTTATAAAATTACTTTTATAAAAATACTTTTTATCGTAAACTTGTAAATAACGTATCTTCTTCATTTTAAATCTGTTTTTAATGTACCTTAAAGTTTTGAAATCCTCGTAAATTGTACTTTATCAGAAAAATAAGTTTCTATTTTTATCAAATTCGAAATTGTATAGTTTTTATAAAAACACTTTTATAAAAACACTTTTACGCCTAATCTTGCAAATTCCGTAACTTTTTCGTTATAATTCGGATTTTCGAGTTCTTTGCATGCTTACGATCCTTATGAGAAGTACTATTTTTATAAAATATAAAATGAATATCTTATTATACGAATTTAAACAGAACGTTTGAAAGATTTAGATAATTAATTATATAAAGTTTGATTGATGTACTTTTGAACTTAATAAAGTTACCACAAATCCTCTAATTTATAACTTAACATTTATAATTAAATAAATTTTCATAACTTAACAAATAATTACCCATTGCTTGTAAATCCTTGTTTTAAACATATTAACATATTTTAAACATCATCTTAACCACAAAATAAAAGTAATTAATGTATGTATGTATGTACATGTTTTTATTTTATAACTTCATAAAATAAACATAGGTGATGATTTAACTATACACAATTATATAAAACATGAAATTAACATATTGAAAAGATTGGGGTCTTAGGTAAACCTTAGATGAGTGTATGATAAGTGATGAACAAGATCAAACCTTTTTTATCTAAACCCTAATTCGAAAATGAACTATAAAAACCCTAATTTTAAAGAAACACTAATTTGACTTTCCTTCTTGCTTAGCCCCTTTAATTACCAAACCAAGCTTCCAAGACAATAACCCTTGAGCACTTATACTAGCTTAGAAATCAAAAACTATGAAGATATGTATGTGTGGTAAGTGAGCCGTGGGTATGGAGAGCTCAATGAGAGTGTTTGTGTTTTGTTTTTGCTTGAAAGAGTTAAGTGTGTGCATACTTCTACTTTTTGGTTCCTATTTATAGCTAAACATATATGAATACCATTCTAGTGAAACCAACAAATGGTTTTTGGTGTTGTTCTTTTGTGTGTCCGGTTAAGGAAGTCAAGAGGACAAAAAGAATGTTTAAAATATAATCTAGGTCTTGTAAGTGTAGGTGCAAGGTTGTTGTCTTGTAAGAGATTGATAAGACTAGTGCTTAAGCATGCTTGTTCTTGTCCCCTCTCTTTATCTTATTGCTTGTCGTGTCTAAGAACACAAAGGGGAACACACTTTGGGTAAAAGTGGTTGTTTGATCCATTGGTTAACAACAATGGTTGTTTATTCAAGTTAGTGGAGGCGTAAGATTTAATTTCAAGTTGTATGTGTATGTATATGCACCAATTTTGGCTAGGGGATGATTTTGATAGTAGTTTATGAAGTTTTTGGATATTATGGGTTTTGGTGGGTATTTATTGAAGTGTAGGTGGGTTTATGGTTTGCCATGCATGCAAAAGTCTAGTTTTATTGCGTTACGTAAACGTTTTACGTAACCAATAAAAAATAAAAAGCGTAAAGTTATAAATTATCATCCTAATAACTTTATAACACTTACTTGACGTAAACATTTAATTGTTTGATGCTCGTTTACGTTGAATGCTCATTTTTAGTTTACGCGATTTAGCTTAACGGTAAAAATTAAAAGTAAACGCGCAAAAGCCTAAAAATAAATAATTGAATAATTGATGTCGTAAATGACCTGAAAATGTGAAATGTTACAATATTTCATAAACCATAATTTTTTGGCTTATTTTAAGACTTATGAACTTATATAAAGTTTATTACGATATAATAAACTCATATACCTCCTAAGTCTGAAAAATAGGGCTTATGAAATATAATACGAAATCAAATAAGCTCGTAAGCCCATGTAGGGGTAAGCACGGTCCAAGGACCGGACCGAGAGCGAAAGTAACAAAAACCCCGAACCGAGAACCGGACCGAAATACTGAGCTCCGGTATGCTCACCCCTAAGCGCATGTATAAAAGCCGAAACAAAATATAAAAGAAAGATAAAAACCAGCATTGTCACCAAACAGATCCCTATTTCTTTTAACAAAAATGGCGACACAAGAATCATCATCATCAGCAGTTGAAGGATTCAAAACCTTCTGGAGCGACAGGTTTCGAATCGTGAAAAGCTACACGCCTTTCATCCGTCGCGACTCTCCTCTCCCGCCGTGGTCCGATGCCGATGTCCACGATTTCATCGCTTCTGATCCCATTCACGGTCCCGTTGTATGTCCAGATTTTCTTATACTTTGTTCATTTCTATATATTATATTATTAGATTATGTAATATTGTTGTTGCATGTTCGATATGGTGATTAGGTTTAGGGGAAGCCTTATTTTTGGGCCTAATTAGCAGCTTATGTCGCTTCGCCTTATTATTAAATAAGTCTCTTTTGTCACGGGGGCTTATTAAATGGCTTATAAGTCATAAGTCTCTATAAGCCCCAGCCCCATAAAAGGGGCTAAAAACTTTAGCCCGGGGCTTTTGAGCCTTAAATTACTTATATACCCACAAAATTATCTAACATATACCAAAACCTCATTTAATTATGTCCGTTTTAGTAATTTTGCAATAATAAGCCCCAGCCCATTTGCCACACAAGTTTACAAAAATACAAATTTCAATTTCGGCTTATAATATAAGCCCTAGCCCCATCTCCAGCCACGGCACAAACATACCCTTATTATGGCATAATAAGCTTATATAAGCCTATAAGTTTCCAATTAAGCATGAAATAAAAAGCTTATGAAACATAAGCCGAAGCCACATAAACTAATTAGGCCCAAAAATAAGGTTAATCAAACACCCCCTAAACCTAATCGCAATATCGAACCCCTTCACGAACCCGTTGTATGTTCATTTTATTTCTTATTCATTCTTATCGATATGATAATTATGTTCATTTCTATGTATAGGTAATTGAGTGACATAATTTTGTTGTTGCATGTTCGATATTATGCTTTTTGTCTAGATTTACGATACGTAAGTGTTTTTTTAAGCTTATTTATGAGCTTATTTGATTTAGGCTTATTTTGGGACAATATAAGCTTATTGGGTGTTTGTATAAGCTCATACATGGGTTTACGAGCTTATTTGATCTTGGCTTATATTTCACAAGCCTCAGTTTTCCAGCTTATTTTGAGATTTATGGGCTTGTATGTTTATATAATATCATAATAGCTTATATAAGCCCATAAGTTTCAAAAGTCAGGCTTGTGAAACAAAATCAAATAAGCTCATAAGCCCATATATAAGGTTCAACAAACACCCATCATAATAAGCTTATATGTCTCGACAAGCCGAAAAAATGAGCTTATGAAATATAAGCCTGAAACAAATAAGCTTAAACAAACACCCCCATAGTAAGCTTATAGGTCTCAAAATAAGACGCCCATGGAAAATAAGCCGAAATCACATAAGCTCAAACAAACACTCCATAATTGAAGATTATGTTAATGGTTTATGATGATGCATATCAAAATCTAGTTATATTAGGTTTTTCATTGAGTGATTAATTTGTTTATGAAATGATTAATTAGGCAAAAGGTAAAACTATTGTAGGGAGCTAAGTTTTGAGTCATAAGAAGGCTTCACTAGGTTTTGACTTGCATTTTGTTTGTATAACCATGGTAGCCAACTATCCACAGGGTTTGAACCCACTGTCCCATAGATTCAAACCGAGTAAAGCAATCCATTTTCATGAGGTTGGCGTGGCCACTTCATGGTTGTTTGCACCTAGCACGATTTTAGTCACAAGTCTTTTGTCACTAGGCTACCCCTCTGATTTGATTGATTGATGTTGTTGTTGCATGCTTGATTTTCTATGGTTTTATGTGCTTTCTTCGATTGAGTAGGTGCGGAACTTCAACATTTTTTTTTTGGGGGGGGGGATCCAAGTGGGGGGGGGGAATCCAAGTTTAAAAACTAAATTTTCATATTCGTAAAAAACATCCATATATAGTCACTTATATAAAAGAGAAAGATAGAAATATGTAATTTCAGTGTGCAAATAAAGAGTCATACACGCATACCTTTTCAGAAGAAATAGATAGCTCAAAAAATACAAAACTCAAAACATTTTTTTTTGGGTAACCATGGTTTCCAACCTTTTGGCTAAACATGTGTTGTAGCTAAACTAGAATCGACTAATAAAGGAGTGTGGTTATCTGAATTCTAGGTGTGTTTATAGGAATTCTTTTAGCTGCCAAGATAAGAGAGAATGGTTGTCTTGTTTTTAGGGTGGTCATGTAATAAAATAAAAGTTTACCATTAGAAATATGAAATACACAACATTGATGGGCCAAAATTTTGGGAGGGACGGCACGCTCTCTTGCCTGTACGAAGTTCCGCCATTGCAGTAGGCGTAATCTCGGTTTTTTATGTCTAGGAAGCTGATTTTGAGCCAGGGGTGGACGGAGGGGAATTCCATGGGGTGCCCGTGAATCACGTGAATTTTTTCTTGTGTGATTTAAAATTATGTCAAATATACCGATTTTTTAATGAAATGCACGTGCTCCCGAATTTTGTGTTACGAGTCTTCTTTAGTTTTGAGAAAATGCACCCCCGTGACTTTTATGTTCAGGGTTCGTCACTGTTTTGAGCTATATGAAGCTGTAGTCAGGTTTTAGAATAATTTGTTTATGAAACGAAGGACTGATTAGAGTAAACGTAAAACTATGCTATAAGAAGGTGGTTTTCAGTTGTACGAAGGACTAGCTAGCTTTTTGGTTTGTTAGGTTGTCGAGTTTCGGGGGATTTAGGGGGAAATGGTTTGTGGGTGATTAACTTTACTTGATTAAGCTCAAAAGTAAGTGTTTCATTTTTTGAACCACCACAAAATGGCCTAGTGGTAAGGTCTTTGGTTTCCTCACAAGAGGTCAAGGGTTCAAACCTCACTAGCGGCGTACGTTTGAGGGTGGCAGGGAATGGTCGGAAACGGTCCCGGGATAACCCAGTGAGGCCGCGTAAAAAAAGCTCGCCCTCCCCGGGTAACCTAAACAGGGAAAACATCATCCAGGCCTTAGAATAAAGTGATGTATTGTAGTCGGTAAATGAAGGTAAGCATAACTTTATGTGTTTGTGTGTGCGCGCGCGTGTGTTTGTGTGTGTAATCTAGTGCCTAAGAAATCTGTTGATAAATATGAAATAAGTAAAAAAACACATATGATTTATTTGGGTTTGAAGTTGAGTGATAAGTAGACTATTTGTACACCTTAGGCCGTTCATGGTGTATGCTCTATTATGCCCTTTTATAATCAAAGTATGCACTTTGCGATTTCAGCAAGTTGTTGGTTTTGGCTTAGATTTGTATTGTTTTTAGTGTTACTATTTCTGCTGCCAATTAGGTATTTAAACTTGGTGATTCGCTAGGTGACTCACTAGTCTTGTCTGACTCGCAACGAGTGGAGTTGATTCGGAAATCGTATGAGTGTCGTAAACAGCCACATATCCTAATATTTTTTTTTCAATAACCAGCAATTTCATCTATTAACCACTGGTTTTTAGCTTCCCCTCCAAAAATTTGTTATGTTTGAGTACATAGAAACCTTCAATCAATAACGTACATGCATAGACAAACCTATTTCGTGTAATTTGACTTTGCTTTTTTTATTTTGAATCTGATGAGGGTTACCATCAGTCCCATCACATGAGAGAACGAAAATAAATTAAAAAACATTACACCACTTCTTTCAATCTCATCTTCAAGATCTGCTTCTTTTTTCTTAGGTAAGAGTTCATTCATCAGTATTGTTTGGTACTATATATGTAATATAATTGAATGTGATTAGATAATTTTCTTATATCTGGTTTTTAAACATATTATACATTTTTTAATATCATGACTCTTACGAGTTGAGCCACAACTCGACTCTAGAGTCAAAAAGTAGGGTTTCGAGTCACGCGTCGACAACTATATACTTGATTAAGCTTTTGCAAATATTTTTTGTCTATATTACAGGTTCACACAGTCAGTAAAAGAGAGAAATGATGTGCCTGTATCATGTGTTTAATAGCGTAATTTCATATTGTGCATGGTGTAACTCGAGCCTACTTTAGTCATTCCAAAATAGGCCTGCTATCAACTTTTGTCAAAGGAGTTATTATAGTGCTTAAAAGGGGCCATAGTGATATGAAACTGTTTAAGGTAGTCTTTATAATTTGTACAGCATGCCTTAAAGATGGAATCGGGTCATAGCAGGTGTGACATTTGGGGTTTAGGCTTGAACTCCAACTGTCATATTCTATACTTATGAACATTGTCTTAAGAATTTACAGAGGACAAGAACGCTATGTTACTTTACATAGTGACTTGTTCTCTTAAATGCCCAAGAAACTGTTCATTAGTATCAAATATGATAGCCGAGTTCAAGCTTACATTCAAATGCTTCGTCTGTTTTTCTCGATTTTAACTCTAAGCCGCGAGTTCTAAAGCGTACCTTGAATAACTTCAAATCGGTTCAGCGCACTAGGACTACTCATTTGACCGAAGAAGCTATAAGCTCTAATTCTGCGATGGCTAAAGTACAACTAACTTCAACCATGAACAAACACGTGATTTCCTTTCCCATAAACTATATAAATCAATTACCAATGAAGAACATATTCATGATGCAAAGATTGATTCATTGGCAGTATATAACTTATTTAAGGGGCAAAGACTGATGCTTCCTGCACAGGCTTTATTAACTCTGTTAGACCTATATTCTTCTGGGCTGTCCTTATTGTGTATCGGGAGGTTGACAAACATCGTCAGACTGTGTATACTTCTGTTAGTTTTCTCTACTCTATATATGTGTGTAGCATCTTAATTGTTAACCAATATTCCTTCTCGCATGGTGTGTTGTATCAGTGGGTTTATATGCCGACCCTATACTGATTACATCTCTAAATGGAGTTAGGATAATAACACAACTTTGCGACCTGTAGTATTGTCGTGCAAGAAAATGATTTAGCACAAAG
>BQNB010144406.1:0-16860 GCA_026074375.1 Tanacetum coccineum
GATGTTATTATAGCAGTGGTCGATTAAAGAAAGTAGCAGGTTAACAACTATCAGGTTGTCGACTCAAACCCTAATTCGAGCTTCATGAAGTTATTGGCGATTTTGGTGACGCTAAGGCTTCTAACAAAACCCTAATTTGAAGCATATGGCAAGCTGAAATCAGGTTCGTGTGTTTAAAAGGATTATGTTGCTCTTTTTGTTTAGTCACGTTGCAAACAAAAGAGAAAATACCATGGATTTCTGTTTAGCTATTAGAATTAACAACAACAAAATGTGATATATGGGTTTATCAATTCGTGAAGGGAATAATATGACAAGTAAGGTTATTGTTTGATGTTTGTTAAATCCTCAAGAAGTTTTGCAAATGATATGTAACATTACTGGAGAAGGAACAATGTCAACTGAGGTTACTTATATTCTAACGTATCATATTACTTTGTTTTAAAGTATCTCTACTGGTGGTTTATTATGCGTTGACTATTTGACGCATGCTTGGGAATGAATGCAAGTTTATACTGCCCTTTGATTGTTAATACTGCTTAAATATGAGTTAGTATTGTTGGGTTTGAACTTAGATTATTACTGTTGCTATTGGGTTTGATTTAATAGATCGTGTTTGAATGAGAAGTATATTTGTACTTAATGTTGCTCACTGTCAATATTATTAGTGTTGCTGTCCTTAACGGTTAGTACTGCTCGTCAAAGGTAAATGTTTATACTGCTCGTTTACCATTTATACTGCCAATCTTCTTTTATACTGCCACTCTTCTTTATTGTTACTTATGCTGCCATGACTGAGCAACAAGGAAAGAGTAACATATGCATTAGTAATGGTTTCGACACAAGAATGTGAATTATTGACACTTTAGTGACAGATTAGCGTGACACTAAAAGTGTCACTAAAAGCTAAGGCGGAAGGAGTCATCGCATCAGTGACGTTTAGTAACGGATTTGTGACAGAAAAAAGTGTTTGTCTAATAGTTAGGGGCTATCACAGGCAGGAAGCAGTGTGAGTCACAGAATTTAGCGACAAACTTGGTAATGGATTAGTTGACAGAATAAGTGTCCTAAGTTAGTACTGCTGCCATTTTATTAGTAACTGCCTATATTATTTTTAGTCACTGCTAGTATTAAAAAGCAGTAAGTTTTTATATGTCGGGTTAATAATTACTTATGATAGCATTACTTGATACGGATAACACACACTTTGGGCTCTTGGACCAAACAGAAGAACACGTTTGTTGGTGTTTACTGTATATAGATTTTGGATTTGGTTAAATGTTCTTACAAATTTAAAGGCTAGTATATATTTGGATTAATTGCTTAGAAGAACCTTGGTTTCATTCTATTTGAAGATGAAGTGGAATTACTTGGGTACGTGTTTTTTATCATGTCTTAAAGTGGGTGTTACACTTTGAAGATAACTTGTTCGTGCTTAGAAATGATGTGACAAAGACTTGTCAAAATCTAGCATAAGGTGTGGTAATTCTCTTATGGTGCTCAATGCTCACATTTGCTATCACTTTGGTCTGGTGTATCACAAAAGATGAGGATTTTTGTCAAGAGGTTGCGATCTATTTATATTTCACAGATTTATTTATAAGTTTGGAGTAACGTGAATAGTACAAGACATAAGACACAAGTTTGGGTTGTTCTACTTCAGCATCAAGTTTGTTATACTTACTTTTCTTCATTAGTAATCATTACATAGAGCTTACAAATTGAAAACCCCCACCCCACCACCACCCGAACCATAATCAGATTCAGAAATGGTTACATAAGGGTTCAGGGCGCTTATTGTTTACTGACATTACTCATTCCATGATCTCCGTATTCTAAAATTTTCTGTTATATTCTGCAACATAATAACAAGGAAACACACAAGAATCTATACAATGTCAAATGATTTCAATACCACTAGGTATGAAAATTTTGACAAAGACTTGTGATAGCATTCTTATTCGATGTTGACTTTTAAAGGTTAATGAATAACGATTCTTTACGATCAGAGTAGCGCAGCAGAAGCGTGGTAGGCCCATAACCCACAGGTTCCGTAAATCAAAGTATCCCATCCACCCAGGTTTTATCAAGATCTGGAGAAATTCTATTAGCTGTCATCAAAAAGGTGTGGTCTTGAAAATAAGTAGACGTGTGAAAGGAGGTAATTATAATTATGGTGCGCAACATAATTATAAATGCATCACACACGTGGACTTGTGACCTTGATTAGCCTAACATAAAAATCAAATTCATACCCAGTACCTACATCTATTCCTAAATAATATCACTACAACTTTCAACTAAATCTCGGGACGAGATTTCTGTAAGGGGTGGAGACTATAACAACCCAAGAATTTTCATCAAATACAAAACCTATTTTTCTATTATCACAATTGTACGGGGAAATTTTTCGCTTTATTACATTAGTTGTATTGTCAATATCTCAGTATGTCATGTAACTTACATAACTAAAGTAGACGAGCTCACGCAACCTATCTATGGCCATCCTGTCTTCATATATGTCAAGCAAATATCATAAAATGTCAAGTCAATATCTTAATATGCTTATTACAAAGTACATTATTTCTATAATGTACCATTTGCAACGTTATATCAAAACGGGCTTTAAACCGTTATCGTATACCTCTAAACCCTAATTTCATGAAGGGTTAATATCTAAAGTGAATATACAAGCTACTAAAGCATATGTACAAGTAATATAACATCTCATTTGAAATATAAACTCCCTCTAAGTCAAGTACAAGTCTTATAAAGCACAATGTACAAATCATGAAGCATGAACTCCAAAATAGCCGTTTTACCTCCGTTTTCATTCTAGTTTCTTCATCACCACTTGTGTACAAGCTACTACACTCAATGTACAATGTGTAAACCCTAATTATTCTATTCATAAGCTTTCATACACATTTTTACACTCAAAACCCTAATTTAAAAGTCAAAAACCTTAACCCGAGCAAAATAGTAAATCATGACCCGTTTCTTGGTTTTTATCCATCATAACCACAAACCAACACTCAAATAAGTTGTAATAACTTAAATTACAACATTAACAATCATATCTTATAATCATTTCATCATTTCAACAACAATATTCAAGAATTAAACCCAGAAAACCCTAATCTAGTTTTAACCCTAAAACCTAAAACTATGCCCTAGTTCAGAATCAGATCAGTCTATAAAACATAGAATTTGAGAAATATCAATATGATCTGGATATTAAGTGAAAACACTAGGTTGTATCCCTATGTCTTGTGATCATTTTGCCAGTAGAATCAACCTGATTCGACGTCGGATGAATTAGTTACAACCGAAATGGCAAAGGTACGCAGATTCTACACACCCATAGTAAATGGCTATTATCTCTAAATTTTTCTATAGTAACCCTCAAATATGTAAAACTAAACGTTTTATAGGACTCAAATATCTGACAATGCTCAATGGTTTGAGCTTTAACGAAATTACGGTTTGTAAATGGCAACCATTTTACCGAGACTGATGTTGGCTGTCCAAAAACATCCATGTATAAATCAAACCAAACACCCCTAAAACGTCTAGAACCACCTCCACCTTGCATTCTAGCCTTCCTTACTCATCCCCTAGCCTCTCCACATCACCCCCCATGTGTCCTAACCTGGTTATCAAAGTTTCTTGGCCTCTAAGTGTTGCTAACACTATAAATAGGAGCACATATACTTCATTCTAACTCATCCCCCACTTCTTCTTTCTATAACCCAATTGAGCAAACATTCTCTGCTCCATATGATCCTAGGATCATATAAGAAGATCAATCAAGCGAAGCTTTGAAGATTTGAAGCCCCGGGAACAAGATACAAGGCGTACGAGTGGAAATACTACCCGAAACGACCCATTTCCACCATTTTTGCTCCTTGAAGCTCAAACCCAGGTTTTGAATGTTCTACTTCTGCTACTACACTCTTATAATGTTCATATGATCCTAAATATACTCTTGTTAAAGTTTCATAACTCAATTCATGCTCATTTTCCGTTTTGATCCAAAACCGTACACCCGAAACCCTAATTTTATGTTTTTCTTAAAACTAAATGTTATAATGATTAAATATTGTTATAATCTATCCTAGCATGCTTAACTAATGTTAAAATAACCACTTTTATTGATAAGAAGGAATTTGAACTTAAAACCCACGCTTTTCCGTTTATGAAACCCAAATATGACCCTTTTGCTTCCTAGCCTAAACGAATCGTTATTTTATAGAACATGTGTTTTACGTTAAACTTCCTATATTAGTTTATTAACTAACTTATAAATAAACTTTAGAAAAAAAACAAAAAAGCTTGCAAGGCAATTTGGACATGTTTTTGTAATTATTATCCCTGCAAGGTGTACACACTCGTAATTACTAAAACCTATAACAAAAGGGGCTGAAAAATGTCATTATTATCAAAGTTATAACAATAAGGGTCTATTAAAGTCACTTTCCAAAGTACAAGGTTTTACTTTGGTATATCTTTTAAACTTGAAGGACCAAACTCGTAAAAGTGCAAACCCCAAGGGTATATTTTGCCACTTTTCAAACTCAAGGGTCTAAAATGTAACATTTTGAAAAAGTATAAAATCATGTTTAAAACCTTACAAGACATAACTTTAATTAACGCTTCTCGTGCTTAACATTTCCAGATATGGATTAAAACGCTTAAAACCGATTATATCATATCACAATACTAGGGAGCTTCATATTAAGGAGTTTCATCTTGGTATTCGATCTGACAGAGTGTTCGGGTTTACGATTTAAAGTGCCCTAGCTCCTCAAACGTTTACTGAATGACTTCTGAATTATGATGGCCCGAACAGTGATACAATAATTCCAAACTCTTCAATCAAACTCATAACTCTTAAAACTAAAGTTCTAGAGTACAATCTTCCTAAGACTCAACATATTTACTCAGGTTGCGTGACGTGGCTGTTTACTATCATTTGCTATATCAACCTTCCCTGTTAAGATTGTGATAAGGTCGTGGACTTTCCATTTCAGAATATTTATTTACATCTACCTTCATGAGGGGGGGGGGGGGGGGGGGGGGGGTGAGTACTAGCCTTTTGCTTTTATCTTTGAATGTTTTATAAACCCGCGAGGGGATTACATCTTGTTACAACTCTTTTACATACTCGTTTATCTTATAACAATGTGATTACTTTTCAAAGACTTAATGAATTCATAACCCCATATTTCAATCTTTTGAATACTTTATAAACTTGTGATACCTGATATAAACCATGAATGCAAGTGTTTTCTAAATGTATGCTATCCAGATATATTATTGCCTAAGTAGCTTCCAGTGCCATTATTTACATATCATGAATCATTAATTACTTGCATTGCGAGTGAACGCGAATATTGTGAATAGATCTATTGGGGGTGACGGCTCCCGTTTGTATACCCATGCTTGGGGTAGCCAAACGCACTATATTTGTCCTAATAGGTAACCTTGGCAAGTTATCTTTTCCACAGGGACATCTGTCCCTAACCAATATCACTACGGTGATTTCCCTGTTAATGTATTGATGTCATGAGCTTAGATGCAATAAATAATGTTCCCCATGATGATTGTCCCTACAATACCAGTATTTCCACTATAACTTGTATTCAACTATTACATTTCAAACCTATGAATTTCACTCAACCTTTGTGTTGACCCTTTTTATGCTGTTTTATCTTCAGGAAATTTAGCAACTTAATAGCATGAGTGGCATGGACATGAAGATGGCTAAAACTTGTTATCATTCACATTTTATGTTTCAAGATTTTGACCATGCCTTTGTAAAACTCTTATATTTAAATAATGATACCATATCATTAATAAACGTCCTTTTGGGTCGTTTTTATGATTATGAATTGTTATATCCATGAAGTAAAACCCCAGATGAGCTTCGCTTCTAATTGTAAAAATGGGGGTGTTACAGATTGGTATCAGCGCCATGGTTATAGAGAACAAGGTCAAAACCTTAACTATAACCACATTTCTTTTCTAGCCATCAAAGTCCTCCATGCCACTACATTCCGAAACAAGTATGTAAATATACATATCTATTATACTATTACATAAATAACTTATGTTATTTATGACTGGGTTGTTAACAGAACGATGTCTTCTCCCAACCACTCTACTTTCGATATTGAGGATGATTTTTCCTCTATGAATCACCTATTTCATCACCAGATCCTATTGAAAAATTTCTTCGTAGGGTTATTTTTAAAGATTTTAGGTTTTTCCCCCTTTGTTCGGGATTCGGGCTCTCGTTTTCTAGTTTAATTTCGTAATTTCTAGGTTTTTCTTAAACGTTTTTGTTCGTTATCATCTAATTTGACTTTTCCACCTTCTCAAATCAATTCCTTCCTTCAAACTCAAATCTTCGATTGTATCGATTTTCCATTCCAGCCTCGTTGGGGATAAACGACCCGGGAACACTCTATACTACTTCTCGGTATCATTGATCTTGTTGATTTTTAGACTTATATATATTTTATATATTTTATTATATATTATATATATATAGTGTGAAAACCACCAATCAATTTTTGGCGCCGTTGCCGGGGAGGCTGTGAAGCAGACTATCGTTACGTTTGATCAATTGTGTTTGAAACTGTGAATATTTTCTTTTATTATAAAAATATAAAAAAGTACAAAAATATTTTTCATTTCTTTTAGTATAATTATCAGATAAAAACCAAAGAAAAAACCAAAAATATAAAAACATTGTCCATAAAAAAAAAATCTTAAACTAGTTATAGCTTTATCCTAAGCCACGGGATGTGTGGTATAAATAAAAATGCTTGTCAAATCTTGACTATGTACAGTAAGAAGGCAAGTTATTTATAAAGGCAATCCCGTTTCGTATCTTATTGTTTCCAACTTATCGCTCTTTCATCATCATTTCCACCAATTGCATCATTATCTCCGTCTTCATGAATCATACCATAACTTCTAAGTGCTTAAAATCCAAAAATAAGCATTTCTCTAAGCATTTTAAGCATCACATTTTCTTTAAAGTATTACCTTTCTAAACTTGTGATGTCATTCTTACTACATGTTCTCTTATGTTGATAGAATGCCTCCCAAAAGGACGTCAACATCCGAAACACCAGCCATAACTTTGGATGCCATCTGGCAACTGATTGCTGATTTTACTACAGCCCTGGAAGCACAGACTGCTGCCATGGCAAGTGCTAGTAATCCCACCAATCTTAGTGGAACTCCTGCAGTAAAAATGGGAAACTACAAAGAGTTTATCAGCTGTCAACCTTTCTACTTTAATGGTACGGAAGGAGCAGTAGGCCTTATTCGCTGGTTTGAACGAACTGAATCAGTATTCTCTCGAAGCAGATGTGCTGAGGAAAATAAAGTAACATTTGCTACTGGTACTTTAACTGATGATGCCTTGTCCTGGTGGAATGCATATGCCCAGCCTATGGGAATAGAGCAAGCTAATCAAATCACCTGGACTGAGTTAAAAAGGCTTCTAACGAACAAGTATTGTCCTCGAACTGAGATCAAGAAAATGGAAGATGAATTTTATGGTCTAACTGTAAATGGAAGTGATCTCAAGACTTATATTAGAAGATTCCAAGAATTAGCATTCTTATGTCCAAACATGGTGCCAAATTCTGAGAAACTTATGGAAGCTTTCATCGGGGGACTGCCGCAAAGCATTGAAGGAAACGTTACTGCTTCAAAACCTCAGACTCTGGAAGAAGCCACCAACATAGCTCACAGGCTAATGGACCAAATAATAAAGCATGATTCTGTGCAAGAAGCTAATGATCGTAAACGAAAGCTTGAGGATAAGGGAAACATCATCAACAACAACTATCAGAATAACTATAACAATAACAACCGTAACAATGATCACCACCACCAGCAGAACAAGAAGCAAGAAACCTTCAGGACTTATACTGCCACCAATGGGTATACTGGGAATCGTCCCTTGTGTGAAAGGTGCACCCTGCATCACATAGGACCATCCGCAGCAAAATGGATGTCAAGCAAATCTTCAAGCTAATCTCGGAAACGTGGATTTAATGGACTCTCCCCTTTGTAGGAAATGTACTCTACTTCACACAGTATCGTGCCGTAGTGTCAGAATTCCCACAAAGTAGGCCATAGACTAGATACTGTAGGTAAATAAGAAACTTTTGTTTCCAACACTCACTCTATCTCTAAACCAAATCTCGAGACTATGTAACATATGTATCAAAACTCTTTTTAGAGTTTCATATGATAAAGTTAATCCATGAATTAATAAAGTGATAATTCAGTTTCTTCTTATGTTATCTGGTGGTATCAAAACTCGTCAATTTATCATGTTCACTCTGAAAACTCTCCTCATACCTTTGAAACTATTAAATTATCATCCTCGAATTTATATTGGCGTCAGTACACTTCAACATCTCTTATTATTATACAATAATGTCATATCATTTTCTACTCATTACCATATCGTGGTTTTTATGCTTAGTCGTAAGTTGATTTATGATAATCTTATTGAAATGAATTATGTCTCTTCTTCATTTGAATAAGGAATATTATAAATCTCCGAACTATGAAATTATAAATTCTCAAGTTACAAAGGATTTGAACGCTTCTTTTTGTAACGTGATCAAATTATATATATGTAGGACTTAAAGTTATATAACATACGTACAAACAAGTTTCTTTCAATTCGTTTGTACAAACAATTCCTTAATCATTATCATTATTACCTTCATTACCTTCATCGTCTGTTCATTTCAAAAATCTGTATCTCACGTGATTAGCAACTCTCTTACAATCATTCCTTGACATCACTCATGATCTCCGTATTCTAAAATTCTCTGTTATATTCTGCAACATAATAACAAGGAAACACACAAGAATCTATACAATGTCAAATGTTCAATACCCTAGGTATGAATTTTTTGACAAAGACTTAGTGATTGCTTTTTATCTCGATGTTGACTTTTAAAGGTTAATGAATAACGATTCTTTACGATCACAGTAGCGCAGCAGAAGCATGGTGGGCCCATGACCCACAGGTTTCGTAAATCGAAGTATTTCATCCAGGTTCTATCAGGATCTGAAGAAATTCTATTGGCTGTCATCAAGAGGTGTGATCTTGAAAATAAGTAGACGTGTGAAAGGAGAGGTAATTTAATTTATTTGGTGCGCAACATTATTATAAATGCATCACTAACGTGGACTTGTGACCTTGATTAGCTTCATAAGATCAATTTCCATGGCCTAGTACCTAATTATTTCACTATTACTTTCAATATAATCTCGGGTACGAGATTTCTGTAAGGGTGGAGACTATAAAACCCAAATAATTGTCATCAACCTATTTTACTATGATCTCATTTATACGGGGAAATTTTTGCTTTATTACAATACTTGCATTGTAAATATCTCAGTATGTCATGTAACTTAAATAATCTAAAGAAGACAAGCTCACGCAATCCTATCTATGGAGAGACAATCCTGTCTTTTATATTGGTCAATAAAATATCATAAAATGTCAAGTCAATATTTAATATCCTTAACTTATTACAAAGTACATTATTCCTATAATGTACCATTCGCAACGTTATATCAAAACGGGCTTTAAACCGTTATCGTATACCTCTAAACCCTAAATTCCATGAAGGGTTAATATCTAAAGAGAATGTACAGGCTACTAAAGCATAGGTACAAGTAACATAACATATCATATGAATATACATTCCCTCCAAAGAAAGGTACAAGTCTTTCAAAGCTCAATATACAAGTCATTAATGCACGATATCTAAAATAGCCGTTCTACCTCCGTTTTACCTCCAATTTCTTCACCACCACTCCTGTGCAAGCTACTACACTCAATATACAATGTGTAAACCCTAATTATTCTATTCATAAGCTTTCATACACATTTTTACACTCAAAACCCTAATTCAAAAGTCAGAAACCCTAACCCGAGCAAAATAGTAAATCATGACCCGTTTCTTGGTTTTTATCCATCATAACCCCAAACCAACACTCAAATAAGTTGTAATAACTTAAATTACAACATTAACAATCATATCCTATCATCATTTCATCATTTCAACAACAATATTCAAGAATTAAACCCAGAAAACCCTAATCTAGTTTTAACCCTAAAACCTAAAACTAGGCCCTAGTTCAGAATCGGATCAGTCTATAAAACATAGGATCTGAGAAATATCAATAGGATCTGGATATTAAGTGAAAACACTAGGTTGTAGCCCTATGTCTTGTGATCATTTTGCCGGTGGAATCAACCCGATTCGACGTCGGATGAATTAGTTACAGCCGAAATGGCAAAGGTACGCAGATTCTGCACACCTGTAGTAAATGGCTATTATCTCTAAATTTTTCTATAGTAACCCTCAAATATGTAAAACTAAACGTTGTAGAGGACTCAAATATCTAACAATGCTCGGTGGTTTGAGCTTCAACGGAATTACGGTTTGTAAATGGCAACCATTTTACCGAGACTGATGTTGGCTGTCCAAAAACAGCCATGTATAAATCAAACCAAACACCCCTAAAACGTCTAGAACCACCTCCACCTTGCATTCTAGCCTTCATTACTCATCCCCTAGCCTCTCCACATCACCCCCCATGTGTCCTCACCTGGTCTCTTAGCATCCTTAGTCACCAAGTTCCAAAATTACTATAAATAGGAGCACATATACTTCATTCTAACTCATCCCCCACTTCTTCTTTCTATAACCCAATTGAGCAAACATTCTCTGCTCCATATGATCCTAGGATCATATAAGAAGATCAAGCAAGCGAAGCTTTGAAGATTTGAAGCCCCGGGAACAAGATACAAGGCGTACGAGTGGAAATACTACCCGAAACGACCCATTTCCACCATTTTTGCTCCTTGAAGCTCAAACCCAGGTTTTGGATATTATACTTCTGCTCCTACACTTTTATAATGTTCATATGATCCTAAATATACTCTTGTTAAAGTTTCATAACTCAATTCATGCTCATTTTCCATTTTGATCCAAAACCGTACACCCGAAACCCTAATTTCGCGTTTTTCTTAAAACTAAATGTTATAATGATTAAATATTGTTATAATCTATCTTAGCATGCTTAACTAATGTTAAAATAACCACTTTATTGATTAATGAAGGAATTTGAACTTAAAACCCGCGCGTTTACGTTTTGAAACCCTAATTTGACCCGTTTTGCTTCTTAGCCTAACGAATCGTTATTTTAAACTTGCGTTACATTAAAACTTCATATTTTAGTTTATTATAACTTATAAATATCTTTTGAAATGTTAACATAAGCTTGCATGGCAATTTGGACATGTTTTGTAAATATTATCCATGCAAGGGTATATATCGTAACTTTATGAAATTAATAACTAGAAGGGCTGAATATGTCATTTTATCAAAGTTATAACTATAAGGGTCTATTATGTCACTTTTCAAAGTGCAAGGACCTAATGGGACCCGTTTTGCTTTAGCCTAACGAAATCGTTATTTATAAACTTGTGTTGGTTTTAAAAAACTTCATTTTTAGTTCTTATAACTTATAATATATCTATGTAATGTTAAAATAAGCTTGCATGGAATTTGGGACATGTTTTGTAATTATAAACCATGCAAGGTGTATATATCGTAAATTTCAGAAAACTTTAACTACAAGGACTAAAAGTGTCTTTTTATCAAGTTATAACTATAGGGGTCTATTTACGTCACTTTTCTAAGTCCAAGGTTTATTGGTATATCTTTTTAAGTTGAAGGACAAAGTCGTAAAAATGCAAACCATTGGGTCTATGGCAATTTTCAAAACCCCAGGGTCTAAATGTAACATTTGAAAAAGTATAAAAAAAACACATTCAAAACATACCAGACTAAAACTTTAATTAACGCTTCTGTGCTTTAACCTTTCAGATATGATTTAAAACGTTTAAAACCAATTCTATCATATCCATTCCTAGGGGCTTCATTATTAAGAGTTTCATATTGGTATTACGTTCTGACTGAGTTGTTGGGGTTTACGATTTATACGTGCCCTAGCTCTCAAATGTTTACTGAATGGTCTTCTGAATTGATGGCCCCGAACGGTGATACATAATTCCAAACTTTCCAATCAAAAATCATAACAATATTAGACTCTTGAACAAAGTTCTAGTGTACAATCTTCTAAGATTCAAAATAATTTACTCAGGTTGTGTGATGTGGCTGTTTATATTATTTGTTTATCAACCTGCCCTGTATAAGATTGTGGGATAAGGGTGTGAGCTTTCATTTCAGAATTATTTATGTACATCTACTATCAGGTGAAGTTCATAACCTCGCCTTTACTCTTTTTACATGTTTTATAAACCGCGAGGGGGATACATGCTTGTTACAAAACTCTTTTGTACATACTGTTGATCTCTATAACAATGTGTTACTTTTCAAAGGACTTAATGAATTCATAACTCCATCTTTTCAATCTTTGATACTTGTAAAATTGTGATACTGATATAACCAGATGCAAGTGTTTTCTAAGTTATGCTAAATGATATATTATATGCCTAAGTAGTAGCTTCCAGTTCCATTATTTCCATATCATGAATCTATTAATTACTTGCATTGCGTGTGAACGCGAATATGTGAAATAGATCTTTGGGCGGTGAAGCTCCCGTTTGTATACCCGTGCTTGGGGTAGCCAATCGCACTTATTATTGTCATAATAGGTAAACCTTGGCAAGTGACCTTTTTCCACGGGGACATTGTCCCTAACCAATATCATACGGTGCTTTCTGTTAATGTGTATAATGTCATGAGCTTTTGGTACAATAATAATGTTCCCTGATTTTCATGATTAATTGTATTCGTTGTGAAATTATTACCATATAGTGACTTGCATTCACCCTATATGATAATATTCAACTATTTTCCCATGATAATATTGTCTCCTGATATTAAATGTTTCTCCATGGTATACTTATACCCAGTAATGCCAATATTTCCATATAATAACCTGTATTCAATTATTACATTTCAAACCTATGAATTTCACTCAACCTTTGTGTTGACCCTTTTTAGCATGTTTATCTCAGGTAATTGAGCAAGTTGCGGTACGGAGTGGCATGGACTCGAATGTTGGCTGTGAAACTGGTTATCATTCAAACATGAGTTAGATTTTGGGACCTGCATTTGTAAAAATCTCTGATGTGAAATGACGATAACATATCTTTTGTATAAACGTCTCTTTTGGGTCGTTTTCTTTGATTATGATTGTTGTATCCATGAAGTAATACCCCAGATTAGCTTCCGCTGCTATATTGTAAAAATGGGGGTGTTACACTTCTATACCTTAAGGTGAAGCACAGATACATAAAACAGGCACACAAAATAAAAGGAAGTCATCCCTTATTAGAAAACCATCCCACATCAATAACATGCTGGATGGTTAATGGTTATTTTTAGACTGAAATGACGACGGAAAAAAAATGATGATCACATCTATAGTATACGATTTATAACACTTTAATGAAGTTAGGAAACCAGAAACTTAACAAACAATCTACTTACTAAATACAACTATATCATTTGTAAATTTTAGTTCACCAAATAATCTGCTTAACAAACAATCTGCTTTTAATATTCATTTTATTGCATATGCAATGTTTACTTAACAAACAATCTACTTAACAAACAATCTGCTTTTAATATGCAATGTTTGTTGCGATATATGATGATCTATACTTTATAGATTATCACTTTCTAATTATTGATATTAAAGCCTTATCTTTTTAAGCTAACGCTTATTGTTCTTTTATATATGCAGGTTCACATATTTTAAACAAAGATGAATTTGAATCAATGGATCTTGCTCTTACTGTGGTGAAAGCCATTGCCGGACAGACACGGATAAAAGTATGTTTATAACTGATGGTGCAGCCACACCTAATGGCTTTTTTTCCAATAAAGTTTCCCATTGTGTTAATGACGATGCATTTTTTAGTAGGACCTTATCATGCGCGGGCTTTTATTGTATGCGCCAATACCCTATGGCTGATTTTTCCCCGGTTAGTTATAAAGAAAGATTTGTGTTGATGCATTTAGCTATGATGGATATTTATTCGCTTTCTTGGTGTGTATTCTAGTCATTTTTATATTTCTTGATAAATGCATATGCAACAAAATTCATTCAAAAATTGAATTCACTAAAATTATGGCCCCGCGGGCAACGCAGGCGGGCTATCTTGCTTGGTTTACCATCAATTAAAAAATTCTTGTAAAGTCAAATGTTTCTAGTGTGGCAAAAGGGGGATCGGTGTTTGGTAACAAGTCCAATGGTTCTAGGTTCACATGGGTCAAATGGATTCTGTAATAAACGTGATGGGCAGGTTTGTACTTCTGGGTGTCCAGCTTGATTTTTTTGCTATAATTGTCGTTAATTGTCATGATAATAGATATATATATATTAAACGATACTTCATATATTATTATGTTATGTGCAAAGAAAAAAGTGAGCAAGAAAGTATCAAACTCTCAGAGGGTGTTTGTTTAAGCTTATTTTTGGGATTATGAGCTTATGTGGATTTGGCTTATGTTACATAAGCCCTTTTGTTTTGGTGATTTGATATTTTATGATCTATTATATAAGTTTATTATGTCATAGTAGTTTTTATTGCATACAGTGTCAAAATAAGTCCGGAAAAACATAAGCAGACAACCTGTTCACTTAATTGAACTCTAATCCTCTGACCGTTATCTGGCTGACTTCCTGCAATATGACCCGCATGGAAAAAATAATTAGCGCCAATAAGGTCAGCAAATCATATTTAAGTCCCAGATCAGTTTTTAACTTGAAATTGATAAATAGCTGTTTTGGTTCTTGATTAGATAGTATATTAATTGAAGTTACTAAGACAACAGTGGACTTTTTTGTTCTGACAATCCATGTAGTTATCATTCGATCTAATTGATGCTTGTCCTAATCTGTGAATAGCATACTAAAATTTTCATGCATGTTACTTATTAGAGCTATATCTCGTATTGCGGTGTATATGCTTCTAATATATAGTTTGTGACCCAAAATCTTGTGGTGACTTTGGCAGAGCGTGATAGACATGAAGATGGAATAATTGTTAAGAAGGCGCCTCCGAATATGGTTGACAAAAAATCTGTAAGAATCTGTGACACTAAAGAAAATGTTTTTTATTCATTGTTTATTTATATCTATATGATTAGCATCTATGATATGCAGCTTAATTGGATTTAGGTTGGCAAATCATCTATTGAAGAGAAAATATATGGAGCAGTCACGAGCCCAACTGGTTGTAATGTGCCAAAAGACTAGTTAGTCCACCATTCCCCATTGAAAAGTATGAAGTATGTATAATAGACTGTTATTGATTAGAATGGCTAACATTTTTTTACTTAATAGTACGTTATTGAATTATCTTCTTATTGAATTTAGTAGCATTCAGACTGGACGGCGGTTTGAGGTATGAGTACGTGGATTTTCTTTTTGGTTCTGATTTGGCCCAGGCCATTGGATGTGGAGAACCAATCTTTCCGTGTGCCAAGGAGATTGCTACTGCGAGGAATGGCTTGCATTTTCATGCATGGGGCTTGTAAGACAGATTAGATATGTAAAGGATGAGAGGCTGTGTTTAGTCACTTTGTGCCAGGGATGATTGTTCTCTCTGATCTTGATTTTATGCTTACATGATGCTTCGATCATTGATATGGGTTGAGCCGTTGACCAGGTGGTCGGGCTGTGTTTTGACCTAAAAATTATGGCTTTTTAAGTTAGAATAGATAATTAACTTGATGTGTGGGTGTTTAATATCCTTATGGAACCACAAAAACTAAGGTATAACCAACAAACATTGAAATCGGTTTCGGTTCCAGACCGAGCTGAACCAAATTGTTAAATCGATTATTGGTTTGGTTTCGAAATGAAAAAGCAACCACCCAACCGAAACGAAAATTGATTAATACATGTATATATGATTTATACTTGCTACTTATCTCATGCATCATTTCCAATTTAACCTCACGCCTGTTTAACTTGATCTTTCATTAAGTACATATAGCGGAGTAATGATAACAAAGGGGCTATAGACTTAAGTAAGAATCCCATTCAACACTCACGAACAAAACACATTGAGATTCGCCATTACTTCCTTCTCGATAATGTTCAAAAAGGAAATATCATGTCGGTACCCTCTTATAATATCATTTCACTTCCATACAAATAGGTATGAATCAATGATAAGAAACCATAAGAAAAGAGATAGAAGAATGAAAGAATTTTAGAGAGAGAAACTAGAGAGAAAAAGTAGAGAGAAAATGAGATGGTTGATTACCTTGCACACCAAATTACAAATGAGACCAACACCCTATCTATGGGATGGAGAGGGGTATTTATAGTTTCTTACAAACCTAGGGTGACGCCTAGGTGTAGTGTTGATGGGTCGGCTTGGGTTTTAGGCTTTAGCCCGTAACGTATACAATATTAGATTAAATCACGAGCCTGACACCCTTTCTAGCCAAATACAATGACTAACAAATAAAGACCGAGTTTCCTTGTTCGACTTAATATTTTAAGGCTAACAATCTCCCCCGAAGCGAGGTCTTTGAATCTTACTTCCGTGGACTTATTGAGATTGCTTTGTCGTTTAGTTCTTGAGACTTTGTATTGGTCTTTATCTTGTTGTAGGATTGTTCCTTCATGCTTTGTGATATTTGATCTTAAGCCTTTGTCATTGTCTTTTGACTTTGTCTTTTGTTCCAAGATCTTTAAATCTTTATCCTTGTTTGTCTTTAACGTCTTTGCCACCTTGCGATCTTGTGTCTT
>BQNB010144407.1:0-16860 GCA_026074375.1 Tanacetum coccineum
GAGGAAAAATAAAACAATAATTGAGGCTGCTAGGACAATGCTAGATGATTCTAAGCTACCTACTACTTTTTAGGCTGAAGCAGTTAAAAATGCTTGCTATGTGCAAAATAGAGTATTAGTAACTAGGCCTCATAACAAGACCCCTTATGAACTTTTTCTTGGTAGAAAACCAGCTTTAGGCTTTATGAGACAATTTGGGTGTCTTGTTACAATTCTTAATACTATAGATCACTTAGGCAAGTTTGATGGTAAGGCTGATGAAGGATTCTTTGTTGGGTACTCAATTAATAGTAAAGCGTTTAGAGTATTCAACAGTAGAACTAATAGTTTTGAAGAGAACCTGCAGTCCCATTTTAGTGAGAATACTACCTAATATGCATGAAAGTGGAGGCATATTGGCTTGGCTTTTTGATATTGATGCACTAACAAAGTCAATGAATTATAAGCCAGTTGTTGCAGAAAATCAGTCTAATGGTAATGCAGGTACAAAAGCATGTGATGATGCAGGTAAAGCTAGAATGGATACGGTACCTGGCAAAGATTACATTCTGCTACCATTATGGACTGATGATTCACCATTCTCTCAAAGTTCAAAGAGTTCTCCTGATGCTGGATTCAAACCTTCAGGAGATGATGAAAAGAAGGTTATTGAAGAATCAGGAAAAGAAGGTGGTGATTCAAGTAAAGATAGTGAATGTAATGATCAAGAAAAAGAGGATAATGTTAACAACACTAACATTGTTAATGCTGCTAGCACAAATGAAGTTAATGTTGTTGGTGCAAAAACAAGCATTGAACTTCTAGATGATCCAAATATGCCTGAATTGGAAGATATTGTTTATTCAGATGATGATGAAGATGTTGGTGCGAAGGCTGACATGAACAATTTGGATGCATTTATGCCTGTCAGTCTTATTCCAACTACAAGAATACACAAAGATCATCCAGTTGAACAAATTATTGGAGACTTGAACTTGGCACCTCAAACAAGAAGAATGACAAAGAATTTGGAAGAACATGGTTTGTTTAGTTCAATTCAGCAAAGAACAAACCATAAAGACTTTCAAAATTGCTTGTTTGCCTGCTTCTTATCACAAGTAGAACCCAAAAAGGTAATTCATGCATTGAAGGATCCAAGCTGGATAGAGGCTATGCAGGAAGAGCTTCTACAATTCAAGTTACAAGAAGTTTGGACTTTTGGTGAATTTACCAAATGGCAAAAGGCCCATAGGCACTAAATGGGTTTACAGGAACAAGAAGGATGAAAGAGCATAGTGATAAGAAAAAAACAAGAATGGTTGCTCAAGGATATACACAAGAAGAAGGGATTGACTATGATGAAGTCTTTGCTCCTGTTGCCAGAATTGAAGAGAATAGGTCTAAACTTATGCCTCAAACACATTTAAAAGACTTTGTGTTGGTACCAATGGATCCAGAGTGCATTTCTTTATGGTATGATTGAAGAGGAAGTCTATTTAACAACCATCCGGATTTTTTTTTGAAGATCCAGGACATTCCTTATAGAGTAAACAATGAAAAAATGCACTTTAGACAGCATCAAGCTCCCAGACTTGGTATGATAATCATGCCCAACTTATTTTGTTAGGACAATGGTTTTAGAGAGGAAAGAAATACAAGACAGTTGTTTATCATAAGTGGTAACAAAGGTGATATACTCTAGTTCAAGTGTATGTAAATGATAACATATTAAGCTTCTACAAAAAAGTCCAATATGCACAAAGATTAGAAGTATAAGCATAAAGAAGATACATAAGAGTTCTATGGGTGACTCACAATCCTACATATGACTAACAATAAAGCGAAGGAATATAGAATATTTATCAGTCAAGACAAGTATGTGACTGAGATTTTGAAGAAATTTGGTTTTACTGATGTACAAGACAAGCAAACACTCCTATGGAAACTCAAAAGCCTTTGCTCAAGGATTGAAGATGGTAAAGAAGTGTATTTCATTTATATAGATCAATGATTAGGTATCATTGATGTATCTTACTATCATACAGACCGATATTATGTTTGCAGTATGTGCCTGTGCAAGATACCAAGTCAACCAAAAGTTTCACATCTTCATGCTGTGAAAAGAATTTTTAGATACTTAAAAGGTCAACCTAAATTAGGCCTTAGTATCTAAAAGATTCACCCTTAGATTTGGTAGCATAAACTAAAAAGTGATTATGCTGGAGCAAGCCTTGGATATGAAGTCTACAACAGGGTGGTTTGTCAATATCTTAGGTGTGATTGATATTCATAGGAATTGCAAGAAGCGACTTGTGGTTGCTACATTCTACCTTAAAGCTGAAAAAGTAAGTTGCTTCAAGTTTGTCGTGTTGGTCAAGTTCTTATGATTCAAAATCAATTGTGCTTAATTATGGATATAACTTATGCATACAAAGATCTATATTGAAATTTGTGAGTACTATATGCATAGTTAATAACACCCCCTGTATTTCATTCAAAAATAAAGCCATTGCGATTAAGACATACTTTATCAAGATTCCAATGAAATGAAGCTAATTCAAATGACCAAGAATTCAATACTGACAAAATGTTGCAGATTTTACTTACAAAAGCATTTGATAATAATTTCAATATCTAATATTCAGTAGTGGCAATGCTCCAATCTTTAATGTAAACTGATTAAAGAAAATGGTGAGGTAAAATAATAGAGGAGAATTAGTGTAGATTAAAAACAAAAGGAGATATGTGTGTTAAAAAGCAGACAGAGTGATTTATTGAGAAAAGAAATGAGCGAATTTAAGAGCTGAAAAACAGAAAAGAGAGATGTGTGATAAATTCAGACAGAGTATTTAAGTTGAGAAAAAGATTTGCATGAGAATTTTTATGAGTTAAAAAACAGAAAGAGAGTTGAATATAGCAAAAACAGATAGAGAGAATTGTGAGCTAAAAGAATTGAGAGAAAGCAAAAACAGATAGAGGGATTTTGTGAGCTAAAATGTTAATTTGATGATGGAAAACTGATTAGAAAGGAATTGGAGTTAATGCTGGTGATTCAAAGTTAATGCTGTTAGGCATAAACTTACTGCTGCTAGGGAAAGTTAATGCTGCTAGGCATAACTTACTACTGCTGGTTGTAAGTTAATGAGCAGTCTAGGCTATAATTTACTGTTGATTTAACTACTGCGGTTTACTTACTACCTGCTAGTGTTTGAAAGTTAATGCTGTGCTAGGCATAACTTACAACTGCTGGTGAACGTTAATACTGTTGAGGGTAGTTTCATAAAATACTTCGATTAAGGGTTTTATTTAATAATTTAATCGATCATAAACCCTAACTCAATTTCATCATTTATCATCAAAACCCAACACAATGACGACCTTACAGTTTGCTGATACTCATAATTTAGTTGCGTTTTTGGCTAAACCCGCTGAAAAGAGGGGTATGAACAAGTTGTTGATTTCTGCATGCTAGTTCAATAAGAAAATAGACTTTAACCGTTAATCCCACAATATACTTCATGTATTGAACCAATTCTGGTCCTCTGTAAGATTAAAACGGTCAATGGTGAACAGAGTTACAAGCCCTAGTGTGATAGAAAGAAGATCGAGCATAAAATGAAGCAACTAACAAAAGTAGATCTTCATTTGGAAGATGCTGATGGTATTGAGTGTCTGCCAAATGCTATAATTTTTGAACAGTTTACACTCATGGGGTATGAAAAACTTTCACAGAAGCTTACATTCTATAAGGCATTCTCTCTCCCCAATTGGAAATTTCGTTATAATTCCAATACTATTTTGCAGTGCCGAATGTGCTAAGACTACTGCATGGAATGAATTTAGTAGCACCATGGCATCTGCAATTATATGCTTAGCCACAAACCAAAAGTTCAACTTTCCAATATATTTGAAAGCATAAGAGGAAAAAACTTAGAGTGCTGGCAAATTCTTGATTGTATCCAAGATTTTGTGCAAGTAAAAATATGGATAATCAACTAAGAAGAATGAAAAATAACAACAGAATATATATAATGCACCATCTCACACAAAGAAGGGTTTTTGCCTAAAATGAAGAGGCAAAGAACTGACATTTCCTGGTAGAGGTAACCCCTTGTTCTCAACAATGATGGTGCAAGCACAACAAGCACAAAGGTAGAAGTATCAGACTTGCAACTGATCCCCACACACACCCACCATTATTCCAACATCAACATTACAACCTCAAAGGAAACAGAGCCTAGGTAAACCTACGAGAAAGGACACTGAGAATCCTCAGTCTAGATGTATACTAATATAATGTAGCAGATGAGGCGTCTATAGGAGAGGGATGACAATTTGGAAAGGGCTACCACTACTGCTACTGGCTTAGATGTAGAACAGGACAGAGGTATCATCTCTAAGACCCAATCTAAGGAAACACCTAATGAACTAAGTTCCATTGGAACTAGTTCAGGTGGTGGTCCCAGGCGCCAAGACACCATGGGGGATACCATTGCTCAGACTAGGTTTGAGAATTGTATCTAAATTTTCCAATGATCCACTGCTCGCAGGAGTTAACACACCTCTAAGTTGTGAGGATAGTCTTCAACTAAAGGAAATGATGAAAATTAGTACAAAATTGCAACAAAGATTTCTCAACCTGGAAACACAAAGACTGCTCAAGCACAATGTAGATTACAAGCTGACAAAGAGATTCAAGAAGCTATAGAGAAAGAAAAATGTCAAGACTCATGGTCTTAAAAGGGTTAATACAAGGTAAGGCCTGTCTGCTAAAATTGATTCCTCATAGTGATGAAAGCAATTTGGGTGATCAGGAGGATGCATCCAAACAGGGGAGAAAAATTCATGATATTGATGCTGATGAAGACAGCACCCTGTGATAATAGTACTGATTGCTGATATGTTAAGAGTGCATGATCTTGAAGTTGATGAGTGTGTTTAGGTAAAACTAAAGAGCCTTCGGATAATGCTGCTACAACAACAAGTAAATTCCAGTTATTGCTGTCTAAAGATTTATCAATGAAGTACATGACATTAGCTCAAGCACTGGCAGAATTAAAGAGTACTAAACCTAACGGCTGTTCCAACAACAGCTACAAAACTACAACAGCAATTACAATACCACGGCCCCCCCCCCCCCCCCAAAAGGGCTTGTTTATTCAAGAGCATGAGCAAAGCATCTACACCAATAACTTCGTTCAAAGGACAAGGAAAAGTGAAACATGGTTGAAGAACTTTAACAGATGAAGAAGAAAGAACATTCCTCCATGATGACCAAGAAGCTATAAGGCACAACTTAAAATGACCGAGGAGAAGGGAGGATTTGCAAAGAGAAAAAGTAAAATCCAATCTGCCTTAAATGCACAATGGAAAGATAATCAGGTATAAGGTAGAGACTGACTAAATGGAATTAGCTCAAAGGCTACAAGCAGAAGGAACACGAAGAGTTGAACAATTAAAGAAAAGTCTAAACTGTTTCAACAACTCTTGGAGAAAAGGAGGAAGCACTTTGCAGCTAAGAGAGTAGAAGAAAGGAGAAATTGACCACCCACAAAAGCTCAACAAAGGAGTATAATGTGTACCTATCTAAAAACATGGCAGGATGGAAGCCTAAAGACTTGAAGACTAAAGTCCATGCAATAGTTTCAAAGAATAATTTGATAAAGCGATTAAAAGTGTAAACACATTTAGTTGTATAATGGTAAACAGAATTGGTATGAAGGTAGTGAAGTATGAGAAGAAGGCAGTGAAGACAATGATGAAGAAATTAGTTTCAAAAAGAGCCAGGTGATGATCTAGAACAGGAGCCTTCAAAGAAGCAAAAGTTAGATGATGATAAAGAAACTAAAGAGCTTAAGCAATGTATGGAAATCATTTCAGATGATGGAGATGATGTAACTATTGAAGCTACACCTTTATCTACCAAATCTCCAACCATTGTTGACTACAAGATCTACAAAGAAGGGAAGAAAAGCTATTTCTAAATTATCAGAGCATATAGTAATTCTCAGATGTATAATAACTTTTGAAAAGAAGCTTAAAAACATTGTCGGAGAAGATTTGGAAGTTCTTTGGGGTATAAACAAAGCATGATTTAAGAAGACAGTAGCTCAGTGAAATACAAGGATATTTTTTTACATCTTAATTATAAGACCAAGATTGAACACCATCTTAAAGTATAGCTTATGGAAGAATAACAAGGTTAGTTAAATTGCTGAACAGAAGACTTTGATATTCTTTTGGAGTTTATTGTGTGATAATGCAGAACATACTATATTATCTGTTAGTTGAGAAGATGTATCCACTTACAAAGCACACACTACATCAATGTTCAATGATGTGAAGCTTCAAGTTGATTATGAGAAGTAGAAAATGGCATTTAGCTTCATAATTGGTCAAGAACAACTTAAGGAAGGCTATGGTACCTCAATGAAGTGTTTTGGAAGCATCTCCTGGTGATTATGATGCTTTTAATGAAGACACTTGGATGAATTTGAAGATAAATATCAAGGTTAATAGGGGATGAATTCTCTAGGATTAACAAGCCTCCTTGAAGTTACTGCTGTTACGGTATTAGTTACGCTGCTAAGCTAAATTAGTGCTGTTAGTAATCTTAAAGTTAGTACAGCTAGATTAATTTATACAACTAAGAAAAGTTAGTACTGCTTAGTTTATACTTGTACTTATTGGTGAAGATTGAAGAAAACTTTCTAAGTAGTTAATGCTGCTTGTACACAGTTAGTGTTGCTGGTACAAAAGTTACTACTGTTGGTGTTGAAAGTTAATGCTGCTGGTATAAAAGTTACAACTGCTGAAAGATTACAACTGCTGAAAGGATAAAGACTGCTCTGAGAAAAGATAAAGATTTGCTTATGGGATATGTATGAGATATTTAGTAAAAGAACGTAAAAGTTTATTTGTTTAGAAGATCATGATAACTTAGGAAAATATTATAATCCTATTAGGACTCCTTGATGTATAAAAGGAGGTCCTAGGGTATAGAATTCTATGTATCAAAGTATCAAATCGTGTCATTCATAGAATTGTCATAGCTTCAAGGTTTTGTAACCCTAATACTAGGAGAGTATTCATATTATTTGTAATAATAATATTAGAGCTTTTATTGTTGAATTATATTGTTTTGTGTTACTGTTATTATTATAAGAATATCTTTCTTATATTAAAGATTAATTCCACAAATCTTTAGTATTATCACACAAAATTACATATCATAATTTGTGTAGGATTATCTTGCAAACTAAACCTATAACCACAAACTTAAGGAATTCAAAGATCTATTAAAGTGGATCAACAATCGCCCTTAAAAGTAATTATCACGAAGAATATCAACAGTAAATGATGGCGAAACAATCCATTAGGGAAGGGAAAATTAGTTTCCATACCGAGAAAGAACAATCGAGCACCCCTACCTCCTCTTTGGGGAGATTACCCCAAAAAATGTGGGTCGCTCCGGCAACTCACCCTCGAAGCTTCTCACAAAGCCACAGAAAGAGATCCTCGGCTAACGAGACACAATTACGCTTACCCCTACCAGGACACCATAGCTCAACCCCCTAAAGAATGAACCATTGATGATATAGTGGATAATCACCAGGAGAAGGGAACATCACACGAACAATTGCTTTAGTAAAAGAGCAGTTGGAAATGTAACTAGAATTTGGGAAGTTGAATCACTTGGTGAAGGACGTTAGGCAGAGATGTAGAGGAAACCAAAGGGGAGATGCCCCCCAACAAGCCAAGATCATCAATATGATAAGAACTAGGCTTGACAAAGAGAAGAATAGGAAAGCCCGTGAAACAACAGAGGCTTGGATAAACACCCCAATAACATTCCCTCTGGTTTCAACGGAGGATGTTTCGAAAGAACCATTGATCGTGGAAGCAGAGGTAGAAGGGAAAAACTATTAGGTGAGTAATTGGTATGAAGATTCCTCATGGAAGTTTATGTCTGAACATTCTTCAAAAATCCATCCCAACAATAAGGAAAGACTGAAATATACTCAAACCTAATTTGGTAGTTTTGCCACGTGAAGTAATAAAACAGATTGGGAAAAAACAAACAAGAGGTGTGCTTACAGAAACAGAAGGTTTGTCTAGAAGAACTACGATGTAGTTCACCGTCAAAAAAGCACCCTCGTCGATACAACTAATCTTGTGGAGGTTATGTTTGAAATGCTAATGGGCCATCCCCACCACAAACCACTCATTGATGAAAGTTTCCATCCCTAAAAAAAAAGGAATAACACTTTGGTAACATGATCATCATCATCTCGGAATGCCCGCCGATTTAAGAAGAAACAGATGATGAAGAAAAGCAAAAAGGTGGAAAGAGAAGGAAGAAGGAGTCGAAGGAAATTAGCATGTAAGGAGGAGGTACTAGTTAAACCCTGTATATTCCAGACTAGCTGGTATATCATTGGAGGAATGATATCTGAAGAGTGCAAGTCACACTAAAGCTCTTATTAAATGAATACATGGAGATCTTTCATGGAACCAACCGATAGGAACAAGAGTACCGTCACGGATCATAGAGTATTCCCAAAAAGTAAACGCTTCCATACAAACTGATTGCCAAGAAATGGAGGTTTTAGGCCCAAAGAAAAGTCAGGCGGTAACTAGAGAGTATCCGAAATGGGTAAGGCCGGAAATTGTCCTGACCAGTCTGTGTACCCCTACCTGGATCTTTAAACCGAGCTGTCAAGAAATTTGATGGGTCCATGTTAAGGATGTTGTGAATACTTTAAGATTTAAATTCGCCGGTCGTGAAAGGATTTATTACCCACGTAACAATCCGTAATTTCAGGTTAATTTAATGCCTCAATAGCTTTCCATTATTTATTTTTAGGTGTTTTAACGCGTATACCTTAATTTTCATCGTTTAGTTAAATCGCGTACACTAAAAATTAACATTCAACGTAAACCGACATCAAACAAATAAAAGTTACGTCAAGTAAGTGTTATATAATTATTACGAAGATAATTTATAACTTTAATTATCCTAGTCCTTCTTGTAGACCCACCAAAGTCGAGGTTCCAAAAGAACTTCCTAAAGTCAGCATGGTAAATACGAGTTTCAAGAAACTTAAACACCATCTTGCTGGTTTTGATGTGGTTTTCAAAGAAAGGACCACGGCCACAGCCATTACTGAGGGCTCGTGGGGGTTTGAACATACAAAAGCTTGTTTTATGGATGAAATTATTCCATTTGTAAAAGCTCTGAAGGACATATTCAATACATTCGATTAATATTTAATTGATGAACTTACCGAAGTCCAAAATGTCTTTCATCAAATAGAACAGGCTATGGAACAACAACGTTTAGAGTCCAAAACGTTTGAAGTTAAAATGAATCAAGTTTTAAATGAGAACGAACGACTCTTGGAAAAAGTCATTAACAAAGATATAGTGAACATAATTACGAATTCTGCTGTGGATAATGCTTCTGTGAATGTGCATGAATGTAAAAAGTTACTCAAACTTGAGACTGAGCTTCTTAACAAAAAGGATTTCATTGAAAAAGATACTTACGATAAACTGTTCAGAAGTTATACAACTCTTAAAAAACATTGCATGTAACACCCCAATATTTGACATATAGCAGCGGAAGCTAATTTGGGGTATTACTTCATGAATCATAGTCACAATAATAGAAATGACTCAAAAGAGACGTTTTTAAAAGATAAGTTATCATTCATTATTCATCAGAGTTTTTACAAACAGAGATCCCAAAATACATTTCAAAACATAAAGTTGAATGATAACAGGTTTGGACTTCCTCAAGTCTAATGCCACTTCGTGCCATAGTTTGCTCAATTACCTGAGATAAACATGCTAAAAGGGTCAACACAACGGTTGAGTGAAATTCACAGTGTTTGTAATGTAATAGTTGAATACAAGTTATTGAAAGTGTAATAATTGCAACGAATACAATTATCATGGGAAAAACAATATTATATTATTGCACTAAGCTCATGACACCGAAGCCTTAAGTAAATGTTATTCATAAGTTGTTGCCCCGAGCGGGTGCTTTGCCAAACACCCGGAGTTACTCAAATGAAATGCGTCCGTTTGACATGGTAGTGCGTTGTTACCTACCCGGACGGGGAAGTTCAGTCCCAATAGATCTATTCACGGCATTCGCGCTTACTCAACCAGTACGTTCGGTTACAAGTAATTAACGGTTCATGATAGTGGGGCCTTATGGCAAATAGAGGTACTTAGGCAATAATACATCAGGATAGCATACAGTTGAAAACACTTGTATTCATGGTTTATAGCATGTATCTCCCCACGGAGTTTAGAAAACATGTAAAAGTGGGACTATGAACTCACCTTGATAAGGTAGTTGATTGATTTGAAATTTAATTCAAATGAGAGTAAACGGCCTCGTCACGCAACCTGAGGTAATATGTCAAGTCTTAGTTTGATTGCAAACTTTATTTTATAAAGTTTAACGGTTTGTTATCTTGTGAAAACATCGTATCACTGTTCGGGCTATCATAATCCAGAGGTCATGTAGTAAACGTTTGAGGAGCTAGGACACTTTAAATCGTAAATCCAGCAACTCGTCAAAACGTCTACCCAAATGAAACCCCTCACATGAAACTCCCTAGTAACGTGATACGTTATAGATTAAATGATAAGATTTTATCATTTTAGGTTTCTTCAAAAGCTAGCGGATGATAAATTATGTTATATTTATAACATAATTGTTTTATAACGTTTCGATCGGTGAATGATAACGACAAATGTGTCGGGTTTTAATAAAGTCGAGTCTTATAATATTTAAATATATTTTTATAATTTATAAAAATATTACATTTTATACCTTTAAGAATGCAAAATGACAATATATACCCTTGGTTTATATATATTTACAAAGTTAATCCTTTTAATATAACTTTTAAAATCTTTAAACCCTTAACTTTAAAGAATGGTAAAACAAGCCCTTGTGATTTAAACTTTAGGTTAATTACAATTTCAGCCCCTTTAGTTATAAGTTTCAAGAATTTACAATATATACCCCTTTGCATGAAAACATTTGCGAATTTAGTCCAAAAACCATAATATTGATATTTTTGATTTAGAAATAAATTTTGCAGGTTATAGCTTATTAGAATAAGCTAAAATAAGTTAAGTTTACGAGCTTATAGCTTATAGAAAGAGCTTGTGTACATGAAATACCAAAATGGGTACGTTTGGTTTAGGAAAACCAAACCGTATGGTTTTGTTGGTTCAAGGCTTGAACAAAGGACTTACACATGATCTAATAAAGCTAATGAAAGATCTAAAACGAAGCAAGAGCTTATAGAACAAATGGAATGACTTACAAACTTGAAAATGGGTCGTAATAAGGGTTTTGGGTTCGTACGCCTAGGAAATGGGTTTCAAGGCTTCTTCTTCTTGATTCTTGGCTTCTAAGGGCTTGGTATCTTCTTATACTTCTGCTAGGGCTTGGCTTGGACTTGTTTAGAGCTTCATTTGAGTGTGTGTTGAGTTTTAGAGATGAATTGAAGAGTATGTATGTATGCGTGTATATATAGTGGTAGGAAAGGAGTAATGGCCAAGTTTTCTTAAAGTAGGCACCAAGTAAACTTGGTGTGGTGGCCAAGGGCTGTCATGGGTGACTAAGGAGGGCTAGGGAAGTAGCTATGCAAGGTGTAGGAGGTGGTGTTGGTTCAAAAATCAAAGGAGGTGACAAGGAGAAGTTTTCTTGGTGCACAAGGGTGGTGATGGAGGTGGTAGGGTGCTAGGTTGATGACAAGGTGCTGAAGGTGGTGGTGAGGTCATGGTGCTTGAGGTGCTAGCTTGTTTATAATTAGGTTTAGAAGTAGTTTAGGGGTGGCGAGTTCATGGCTGTTTTTGGACAGCTAACATCGGTCCTGGTAAAATGGTTGTCATTTACAAACTGTAATTCCGATTAAGCTCAAACTAGTGAGCATGGTTATATATTTGATTCATCTACAACTTTTAGTTTTACATATTTAGGGGTCACTATACAAAAATTTAGAGATAACAACCATTTACTACAGGTGTGCAGAATCTGCGCACTTTTGCTATTTCGGCTATAACTAATTCATCTGACATCGAATCGGGTTGAGTCAACTGGCAAAATGATCAAAAGACATACGGCTACAACCTAGTATTTTTACTTAATACCTAAAGCTTATTGATTTTCCCAGATCCTATGTTTTATCAACGGATCAGATTCTAAAAACTATGAACTAGTTTAAGGGTGTAACTGGTTTGCTAGGGTTTTCGGGTTTAGGATTAGGGTTTAGGTTTTAGGGTTAGCGTAGGACTAGTTAAGGTTAGGGTTTAAGAGAAAAGTGTGCATTGGAAGCTTGTAACATGTGCTTAAAAGTTGGTACGAAATTCCTAAAGAAATGGAGGGAAAATGAGCTCATTTGAATTCTATGCATAGTCAAATTGTACTTTGAGCTTTAAGGAGTTGCTCCAAGGTTTAGGAGGGAATTAATATTCAAAAATTATGCATTGTACACTTGTACACATGCTTTGATAGCTTGTATATTTATTTTATATGTAAACATTACATAAAGTTAGGGTTTTGATATAAACGTTAACGTTTAATGCTTGTTTTGAAATAACGTTTTGAAAAGTATGTTAAATAGATAACATATTTGGTAAAAATGATATTAGAATATAGACTTGACATATTAGGATGTTTACTTGCTATAAACGTATATATAGTTGGCATTGGTAGGTTGCGTGAGCTCGTTTACTTTGGTTATGCAAGTTATGTTGCATAAAGAGCAGAATAAAGCAAAAATATTCTCGTGAAAATGGTTGTACTTAATTTAATAAGTAGATATTACATTGATGTAAATTGCATCTAATTTAATAGATGGATAATTACATTGATGAAAATTGTGGGTTGTTATATATTGACTTCTTCTGGATACGGCGTATTGAGCTTTATTCCTTTGTGGTCTTTCGTGAGTGCAGGCATGGATACACCGTATCTTCCTTGATGGATACGGCGTATTGGTCTTCAGAATAGTAATCTTCAAAATATCTTCATTTAAGCTCCAGAATGCGCGCCTTTTGCTAACTTTCACCAATTACTCCATAATTACTGCAATTCTCATTTATAAACGATTAAGTAACAATTCTTTGCAATAACTATACAAAATAGTTTAATAACATAGGATAAATGATGCTATAAAATAGATGTATTTGATGTCATCAGCTTATTAATGACTACATACACCGTATCCAGCAAAGAAGATACGGCGAATCAGCGCATATACTTCACAAGTTAACGCGTACATTCAAGACCCAATACGGCGTATCCAGCTGACTACATAGTGCGCACTCTAAGGAATTCATCCCAATACGCCGTATTGACCTCACTTAATACGGCGTATCCAGCTGACTACATAGTGCGCACTCTAAGGAATTCATCCCAATACGCCGTATTGACCTCACTTAATACGGCGTATCCACTCATTTTCAGAGACTATAAATAGAAGACTCAAAAATGAGTTTTCAGTGTGCAAAAATCATATTCTCTATACCATAAACATAAAAGTCAATTTTCTGATGAAACGAAGAGCAGCCAAGGTCAAGCATCGAAACTAATTCCATAGAAGACACTGTGTAATTCCTATACTCTTGTAATTATTTGATTTTTGGTATCGTTCGTTAACTCGGTTAGTTTACCTTGGTTGTTTGATTATACTTGTATTATTATAATGGTTATCGGCTAATACCCTCGGGTATTAGCCATCTTAATGAAGATTCAATGTTTAGTTTGTTTAATCTTGATTGCTTAATTTATCGTTGATTGTTTAATTATATTTATCATTTCATACTTGTCTATGTGCTTGAATATGCGACCTATCATTCAACTGGGTCTAGTGAGACTGACCAAGTGATCTAGATATTGGGATAGCTCTCCATATCGTGTTTTATATATCTGGACCAATAGGATCGCAAATAATGTTCTATCTTTGTATTTAGATTAGTGAGCTTAGTTGGCCTGGCAGGTGACCCTTGGATCAACGAGTACGTTCTTAATCATTAGTAAAGACTTGAACAATGAACTACCAGTATATAAAATGTCATCAAGCAGTAAGTGGGTAAAGTCCCAATGGGCTAAGGTTTAACAAGATCACCATTGCTTTAATAACTAAGATAGATTATAATTAAACTAAAAGGATACTTTATGCGGATGCATTAATTGTGACAGGATTCAACGTGTCTAGCTCTTAGGAAGAAGTATTGCCTAAGTCTTAAGAATGATATGCCGCCTCGAGATAAGCACTCATTGAACTAAACAAACAAACCAACATTTAATCAGATTTAATACGGTTAATACAGCTTTTTCTATCCTGTTGCTTGAAACGCCTCTTTTATCTTTTTGCTGGATATTGTGTATTGAATTGATTTTAGTCGCCACCAAACCTGTGCCAGTCTCTCAGGCTGAAAACCCCCCTTTATCAATAGAACTAGGTTTAGCATAGGTTTAACATTAATTAGAAATAACATATAATTAACTAGACTAATTAATTAGAATAAAATACTGATAGAATATAAGGTTAACTTTCTCACTCTTAGTGTTCGACACCCTACTTACTATGAAACTCCATGTTGACCGGGTACACTTCCCGTTAAAGTGTTGTTTTAGGATAAGTCGGCTAAATATAAATTTAAAACTTGGTAATCAATAAATACAACCTACACGACAGCACATCAGACCCCTTCTTAGTTGTTATGGAGCTCAATGATTAGTAAAGTTTCTTGCTACACGCCATACCTTCATCCATTTCTAATGAGGTAAAAAGGGAATTCACAATTCCCCACATGTATAAATTTTTAACCTCATACATCCTTCCTGTAGCCTATTTACACCCTTATGGTGAATGTGGCTACTATCACCCACACTTGATTTTAAGTGAGGGGATGAACACCCTGCTGATTACTAAATAAGGGTGGAGTCAAGCTAGGATCTCGAACAAAAACAAGCACTTCATGGGAGGCACCTCATGCCTATCCTTGTAATTATGTTTGTTTTATTTAAATTCTGCATTTAGTTGGTTTTGTATGTTTCGTACTTAGTTTTGCAGGTTCTAAACAGCAAGGGGCGGACTTCAAAGTCACTTTGCCTCATAATTATGTAGAAAGATTGCTGCTGATTGCAGCAATTACGACATAACCATTTAAGTTACACCGTAATTATTGAAGCTACAACGTAATCCTCTCCATGGTTACGCCGTAACTGAACTTAATCAAAAAATCTCAAATTGATCATCCACATAATTACGGCATAACCCAATCCATGGTTACGCCGTAATTCCTTCCTGCAATTCGTAAAATGTTTGAAATTTTAACAAAACCTTGTACATTTGGTAAATGAACGTTGTGGGTATGTTATCTGGAAACCCTCACTAGACTTCACTCATCCACTTGGACCACCAAGTGGTTTAAAAGGCTTGTTGCATACGCTAAATGCAACCGTGATTCCTACAAAAGTGAGTTAGGTTTATATTTCTTGTATTATTATTCTGTATATTTTGGTATCTTTTTTTAGCCGGATTTATGCTTTTGGTATTAGTTTTCTTGCAGCAAGTACAGGTTGATGTACATGTGTGGTGCTTGGTTAATACGTGGCTACAGGGAAGCATTTCAAATCCAGATTAGTTGGATACCATGCCGAAAATGATGATGGGTTGTTTTTGAGTTGTGGATGTTGCTTATAGAAGCAGACTTGGAGCATGGCTTGGAGCATGGCTTAGAGCATGTTGTCTCTTCATCATCCCGAGCAAATCCAGGGGAGTCTTTTGTTCTAATTCTACTCTAGTGTTTAATTTTCATTTCCTTAATGTACAATAGGGACATTGTATAAACCAAGTAGGAGGGGATGGGAGTAGAATTAACACTTGACCTATATTTGCCTTCGATTTTCTAGTTTTCTTTAAAAAATGGTGCCAATTTAAAAAAATTGACATGTTTTTCTTACTGAACTAGAATAAATCTTTGCCGAATGTACATGTACCCTTTATTTCTATTTGGTGAGGTTAAGCCTGATGATCTGTTTTCACCCATATTACAAAAATCCACCAAAAATATTGAGTGTACCAGTAGTATTATAGACTTTAGAACTTGGCATGTACATCATTTCAAGACATAATTGATTAGCAAGAATAGATGGTTCAAGAAGGCAACATTTAGGATTTAACCCAAATACCCCATATGTGTTATATTGTGTGCGTTTATCGACTTGTTACACTAACTTGTTGACCTCCCGTGATAAAACCCTTTGTTGCACTCAATATTAGTGCAAGATACCCCTAGTTCACACTGTTAAGCCAATTTGTGTTTTAACCTCATATAATATATGTTTCGTTTCACCATTTTTCCTTAGCCAACCCTGCAGTCTATATTTTTATTTGTGTTGAAATTCCTGGCTACCTAAGTCCATGGTTCAGGGAAATGGATATGAAGATTTTTCACGTTCAAGACCTATTATTACTGATCTATCAGGACCCCCCCTGTATCATCACTTTTGTTATTGTGCATCTCAAGTGGGGGGATATGTGTATTATATCATATGTTGCAGGGGCAATAAAGAAAATATAAACCTCTTTAGCTGATTGTGTCGTTGAGGTTAGGTAATTTTAAGTTATCAAGCTTTACATTTATATTTTGCCGACTTTACCTAAAACAACACTTTAACAGGCAGTGTACCCGACCGGATGTAGTTTCGTTGGTAAGTAGGGTGTCGATCACTAAGAGCGAGAACGTTAATCTATAGTTCTATCAATATTTTGGTTAAATAGACTAAGTTAATTTAAAATATGTTAATTCTATTTTATGTAAACCTATGCTAAACCTATG
>BQNB010144408.1:0-16860 GCA_026074375.1 Tanacetum coccineum
CTTTGACTTTGACTTTTTACGCTCATTCCATTCTCGTGCTCGGTTTTTTTTGTTTTTAGCTTCGTTTTTGTTCTTATGTTAATATCCGATATCTGCACAGTAAATAACACAAAACAAGCGTATTTTTGGCATTTTATGTCCGTTTTTGGTCATTATTGGTCATTTTAGCACGTTTAATTAGGTAAAAGGTATGTGTAATTAACTACATACCAAACACTTGGAGAAGTATCATCCGAAAACTCTTTATTTGGTATTTAAATTGATTTGGATACAGATTTAGATTCATTAGCCGTTTTGGAAGTATTTGAAAAATACAACTCTTCACGTGACTTAGCCTTTTAAGAAACAAAAACCTTTGAAAGTTTATTAGTCTTTACATAATTTGCCGATTTTAATTTTTTGTTCAATTGTTTCATTTTTAGGTGACTCTCTTGAGCAAGTTGTAGTGTCTCCTCTGAATTATACACAGCAGGAGGATCATGATTTTCTAATAATACTTTGCCATTATACAAACTTTGTTGTTTCTGCTGAGCTTGCTTGAGATAAAGCGGATTTTGAAACCCAAAGCCATTTTTTGTTCGGTGTGGTAAAACGAGTATGGCTTAGGTGAAAGCCTATGTATCGTTTGAATCGATTGACCCGTTTTGACCAAAATGTTATCTAGTTCCTTTATCTTTTGCTCAATTTAAATTTGTTTATCAAGAAGCTTATCTTCGCGTATTTTGAAATCAGACTACATCTTTTTCTTCTCTTGTTGAAGATAAGAAACAGTTGATTTTTCTGTTGAAAGCTGGTTATTTAAATTTGTAATGTCCTCATTCAAAGTCGTTATCATTTTAGCAGAACTTAAGTGAAGTGCATTTATCTTTTTAGTAATACATTGATCTTGATAAACAAACTTTTAATAACACCTTTCAAGTTTATCATATTTCTCTAGATTGATTTCAAAACATTTTTCTAGATTTTTATATCCAGCAAGCTCAATGGTCAAATCAACATTAGTTTCTTATATTTTGTGATTGACCGTGTTGACTTTCTCAACCTGTATAGCCAAATTATTATGTAATGAATCATAAACGGTAGTAGGATTTTGTTTTACTGTTCCCTACTTTGTTCCATACTAGTCATCATAAAGATAACATTAATGTCATTCTATTGAACTTGGTGTGGTTCAGAAATAGGCTCGAGTAGTTCAGTATACTGCTCCTTTTGAGTGAACATATTAAATATCTCATTATCATAACAATTTTCATATTTGTGTACCTCAGTTGATCCATCTGAGTCATTAACGGGAGCTTTGTCAGTCTGAGTACCCGATGTCGATGCTTGCTGCAAATTAGCCATCAAGATGCAGTTTGCATTGACTTCCTAAATCTCATCAATATCCCCTACAGCAGCCATCAAATCAAACTCTTCCGCTTGGAGTTAGATCCTTGCTTCTTCCTTTTGAGAAATCAATAGCTGAGTCAGAAGATAAGCAACACCTATTCTCCTTGGTCTGACTGTGCAGTTCTTAGCAAGATGATCCATTCCTCTGCAGCTGTAACACCTTACCTGATTTCCGTTGTTCTTATTACCATTACCTTCAGCCCATGCTGCTACAGCATTACCATTTCCATTCTGATTAGCAATCCCCTGAACAACAATTAGCATATTCTGATTTCCAACATTCTGAACACCTGGATTCTGAACTGCATTTTGAACAACCTGATTCCCTACATTATATACTGCATTATACCCATTCTGATTCCTAACATTCTGCCCAACATACTATCTAAACTGATTCCCACCATTACTTCCAACTATCTGCATCTATTTATCTTGTCTCATAATCATACCCGGTTGTGCAATCTGCCTGTTGCATAGGTTAGATGAAATTCTTTGGTTGTTGTTAGTTGGTATAGAATAGTTAAGTTTGAATGCTTTAGCCATTAGAACAAGTGCCACATTCATTGCAGTTGTGGGATCGAAAATGTCTTTGGGATTTAACATTGGTTGTTGCATGTAGTTCTGGTTGAATGATAATTGTGAGATGTAGTTGTTGTTTGGTAGTGGTTGTTGCATGTAGGTAATCTGTGATGGTTGATCTTGGTGAAACACTAGATAGTTGTAAGGATTATTGGAATTTGCCATTAGTGCCAAATGATCATGTGTTCTTGCAAGTTGTTATGCTCTCAACTCATTTACCTCCACCTGAATGAATTTCAAGAAATCATATAACTGAGTGTAATCTGCTGTATGCAAGTCTTTTGTTTGGTGAACAATGGTAACAAGTCATCTCTATTCTGGTTATAGGTTGTTAAGGAACTAGAGATTGCTGGCGATCTTTTCTAGAAAATGTTTGTTTCTTTTGAAGTCATTTATTAATTTTAAGAAATGATGATAGTAAGACTCAATCGATTCCCCATCAGTAGAAGTAAACCTTTCCCATTCATTAAACAACTTAGCCTTTTTCTCCTGAACCCCAATATCAGAACCTTTCATCATTTGCTGAACACGTAACCAGATTTCATGAGTAGTTTCACAACTATCTACAGCAACATAGAAATCTTTAGGAAGACCCATGAGAATAGTCTGAATGGCTTGATCATCTGCTTCCATTTGCTTTACTTCTTTGTCAGTAAGTTCATCATCAGTCTGCTCATGAAAAGTTTCAGCAACAGGAACATCACGGTCTAGATCACCTGGTTTAGGAATCATTCGTCTGACATATGGACCATGCATAATGGAATTGTAGATGAGCTTTCTGTTTGGTTTAATCTTTGCATAACGAAGAAGATGAGAAGACCATGGAACATAGTTGTCTTTGTTGAGCATAGGTGGATGGTTTTTCAGAACCAGCAGCATGAATGTCCTGTTGAGTCGACATTGAAAAGTGATGTGAAATGATATACTAGAATCTTTTTAGTGATTAATGATTTGGATTTGTTCTTGATTGTGTTTAAAGAGCTTGAATCCTAAAGTGGAAGATGAACTCAAGAATCAGACACTTAAACCGAGGAAATAAAAGTATATTTCGCAGGATTTTACAAAAGTTCTAAAATCTGAATACATATTTCGCAGGAGTAGCTTCAATACATGTTTCGCATGATTGTGCTTTGTAATGTTTCGCAAGATAAATCACTGTAATGTTTCACATGCTAAATGAAAATTTGACAGAGTTTTGTTTCGCAGGAATGTAATATTTCTCAGGAACATAAATTGCACAACCTGTTAACATAAATCGCACACTACATATTTCGCACAGTACATGTTTTGCACAAATTTGGCAGAGTTTTGTTTTGGAAAGATGTCATATTTCACACAAAAGAACCCATGTGTATTTCGCACAATACATAAATCGCACAAACTTATTTCGCACAAAACATAAATCGCACGATTCAAAACATACTAATTTCGCACGATTCAAAATTTTTAAACCCAATATATTGTAACTCAAATAAGCTGTTAGATGCCACAATAAGCTCGAGGTAAACACGAAAATAAGCAAAGTACTAATGGTTTATCAAAAACAACAACTTATTAGAGGAAATAAGCAAAAAACATATGGTTTAAAAAATAAAAAATAAGTCAATCAAAATAAGCTGTGAATAAGCAACCACGAATCACCAACCACTCCTTGGCTCTGGATACCACATGTTAGCTTATATCAAATCCATCACATATACGAAAATAACCTAAATCTTAGAGAGAGAAAGATGAGACTAGAGAGAGAAAGAAAAGAAAGAAAAGTGGAAGATTACTTAGAGAGAAAATGTAACCAACACCCTCCTAACAATCTAAGAGGGTGGTATTTATACCCTAGAGAGGGTGTTTGCCACTCGGGCTTACATTGGGCCGAATACATAAACTAATGGGCTTTAAGCCCGCAACTTAGACCCAATTAGCTTAGACTAATTCCCGTAAACTATGTTTTCCTATACAAGGCTCGGGAATAAATAATGACCATCACTTTACTAAAAACGAGGATAACAAGTATCACACATATCATATCTATGCAATAACAGATTCTTATCATTGTGTTTATTTTCAGTCGTGAACATATCCTTATTCATGAAAATTTTAGAGAACTTAGCCATCTGGTTCCCAAAGATGTGACCACACATCAATCTCGTATAGGTAATGCCAATCAAGAATAGTATATAGTATCCTGCTATAAAAGCCATTAGCATTATTAAGAATTAAAATTTAGCACTCAATCATCAACGGATAAAGACACAAAAATTGATCTTAGGAATGGGCATACTTATGTGTTAGTACTTTTTGGGCTTTACTCAACTAGTTTTACTATTGAACCTAGACCATGTGATCACCGATTTTGCTAGGTTAGGTTTCCGTCGAGTAGTCACTCATTGTGTAGGCTTTAAGCCTATACCCCTCGATGTAAATATGACTTTTTCTCTATAAAGGCCTTTTATTAAAGGATCAACTATATTTTCCTTTGACTTTATGTAGTTGATGGAAATGATTCTATTTCTTAACAAGTCATTTATCGTATTGTGGCGACGTCTTATATGTCTTAACTTGCCATTATAGATGTGATTCTTTGCTCTAGTAAGAGCAGCCATACTATCACAATGTATACACATAGCAGTCACAGGTTTTGGCCATAAAGGAATACATTTTAGAAAGCTTCTAATCCATTCAGCTTCTTCAGTGGCTTTGTCTAAAGCTACAAATTCTGCTTCCATAGTTGATATGGTATTCACAATATGTTTAGATGATTTCCATGATACAGCAACCCTTCTAAGAGTAAATACATAGCCACTTATGGACTTGCCTTCATTATGGTTGAAAATCCAATTGGCATCACAAAATCCTTCTAATAAGCCATTGTATGCTTAAGATATTGAAGCATCGTAACAAGTGCATCCCAATTATTTCTACCAGGGTTATGTGAGTATCGACTAAGTCGACTTACTTTATATGCCAAATCTGGTCGTGTACAATTAATTATATACATCAAGCTTCCTAGAACTTGTGTATATTGTAAATGATATAAACTTTGTCTTTTGTTCTTCTTCAGTTGAACCTTAGGATCAAAGGGAGTTACAATTGGTCTATCACATAGTGCCCACATTTCTTAAGGGTCTTCTCAATGTAAAGAGATTGGGTGAGGATGTATCTATTGGAATTCTTTTGAATTCTAATATCAAGAATGACATCAGCTACTCCTATGTCTTTCATATCAAATGAAGAATGAAGCATTTTCTTGGTTTGGTTAATGTGATGACATTAAATAACGTCACATTTATACCATCATTTATCCCGAATAAGTTAACCACTTTTGTATAATTATTGCAAGAATGTGTACTTAATAGTTTAAAAGTGTTATTTGCAGTAATTGAGGAGTGATTTGTGAAGACATGTTAAAAGGCGCATATTTTGGAGCTAAAATGAAGACATTTGAAGATTACTCATTTCTGACCAATACGCTGTATCCTAGAAAAGAGATACGGTGTGTCAACGCCAAGTCCTCACAAGAAAACGCGTATTCACAATTCCCAATACGGCGTATCCACCTTCTGCCATACGCCGTATCCATGAAGATAACTATTCAGAGATACAAAGATATTTATATTTTGGGAATGTATATTGTATTGATTATAAACTTTATGCGCACTCTAAGGGATACACCCCAATACGCCGTATTGGCCTAGCCCAATACGGCGTATCCATCCTTTTTCAGAGGCTACAAATAGAAGACTCAAAAATGAGTTTTGAGTGTGCAAAATCATATTCTTCATACCATAAACATAAAAGACGATTTTCTGAAGAGAAGAAGAGCAACCAAAGGTCAAACATCGATCACGATTCCATAGAAGATACCGTGTAATTTCCTTACTCTTGTAATTATTTAATTTTTGGTATCGTTCGCGTTAACCCGGTTTAGTTTACCCTGGCTAAGCCATTATTCTTGTATTAATTATGATGTTTGAAGGCTAATACCTTCGGGTATTAGCCATTATTATGAAGATCTAAATGTTTGGTTTTTTTATATCTCGATTGCTTAATTTATCATTGATTTATTGATTATGTTTATCACATTATACTTTTTTACGTGCTTAAGTATGCGATCTATCATTCAACTGGGTCTAGTCCTACATATTTAATGCGCTATAACTTTGGTGTTGTTTGGGAGTAGGCTAAGAGTCTGGGATAGCTCTCCATATAGTAATGCATATAGGTGGAACAAATTTGGACACTTAATAACATTATCACTACTTGCTCTGATTGAAAACTGGTTTGAATCGTTTAGGTGGTGGCTTAGTACTAACTAATAAGTTATGATCATTGGTATAGTTTGGATTGTGGACTACCACCTAGCACAAGTTACCATTAAGCAGTAAGTAGGTAAAGTCTCTATAAGCTAGGGTTAGTATGACACACACCGTGTTGTCCTCTAGATGAATTATAATCAATATATAAGGATGCTTTATGCGGATGCTTTAATTGTGACAAAATTAATGTGTCTAGGTCTTAGGATGAAGTCTCGCCTAAGTCTAAGAATGATATGCCACTTCGAGATAAGTAATCATTGCACTGAATAAACAAACCAACTTCTAATCGGATTAATGATGGCTAATACAGTTTTCTATCATAAGGCTTGACCGCTCTTTTATCTTCTGTTAATTTGCTTGCGTGGGTTAAAGTGTCTTGAATTGATTATAGTCACCACCAAACCCGTGCCAGTCTCTCAGGCTGAAACCCCCCTTTTACCTATTAGAATTAGAATTAGAACTAACATAGGATTAGCATAGGTTTGACTTAGATTAGAATTAACTTAGATTAGATAACCAAAATATTAATAAATTAAGAGATTTAACCTCGCTTCAAGTGTTTGACACCCTACTTACCACGAATCTACCACCGACCGGGTACACTGCCCGTTAAAGTGTTGTTTTTTGTTAAGTCGGCAAAATATAAATTTAAAACTTGAATCATAAAAATATACACCACACAACGACACATCAAGTTTTTGGCGCCGTTGCCGGGGAGTGAAAATTAATCTTGATTTTTATTTTATATTTTGGTTATTAGATTAGATCTAACCCTTAGGAGTAGTGTAAATTAGATTAGTGTATATTCTTGTATATTCTGTAAATTTTGTATATTTGTTAGTTTAATTGTTTGCTTGTATATTTGTGTGTTTAATTTAATTGTTTTCCTAATACACTGTTCTGGTCGATAACTCGATACGGCGTATCCACTTCCATTGGATACGGCGTATCCAACTTTCTGTCCAATACAGCGTATTCATTCAACTGATTAATACGGCGTATTCACTTCTATTGAATACGGCGTATCGATCATCTGATAAAGTTCTTTTCCACTCTCGAACTTAAAGCTCAAATTTTTTTAACACCTTTTTCCCGCTGGTTCTACTGATAATTTTCTGGTTATTTTTCAGTTAAGAATGACAAAGGTAATCAAAGGAGAGTTCGAGAAACTTAAGGATCTTAACGACGATATTTTGCGCCCACATTGCGATAGAACCACTTAAAAGTTTTCAGACAAAAGAAGTCAAAACCGGATTGATCGGAATGGATAATGATTTAGTCACATATGAAGTTGAAGTTGCTAACATCCCATGTGACCCAAACAAGGATGATGATTCGGAGCAATGAGTGTTGAATGAAGCTGATGATGATACGGGATATGATCCATCTGATGTTGCATTTACTAAATGGTTAGGGTCAAAAAAAATTAACTACAAGACGATGGATCATTATACAAAGAAAGCATTATGGATTTACTAGATTAGAGGAGATGATGATGTTACGGATGAAGAGTTTTCTGATAATGAAGTTGCCAATGTCTTATCGACACTAATATATTTGATTTTAAGACACCTATGTGCAAGACCTTCAAAGAATTAAACTATCTTTCTAATCGATCCAGACTTACTTCCTAAGGACATTGGGATCAAGACTTAAGAAGTAATATAAGGATGATTGGAACTATGAATGAACAGAATGTACCAATGGTTGATGAGAAACGAATGGAAACGTCCGATGGATTTAGACTGAACCCACATCAGTTAAGCATTATTGTAAGCCCTTCAATTATAAACTGGATGTTCGGAATGGCCAACATGTAGTTGGAAGAATGATGGATACTGTAATGGAGGAAACTTACCTGGAGCTTACATTGTTGGAAACACGCTCCATTACCAAGATTTAGAATGGTACGATGCTTTGAAGGATAGCAAGCTGAAAGAAGAAGCTTTAAGAAATAAAGCTATCATGGAAGGATTAATCGATTAAGATGATGGAAAACAGTAACAATGGTTGGAGAAGATGGACGGTCTTGTGAGATTACCTAGGCCTGGAACAAGAAATATGAGGAGGCATAGAGGAGTGGGTGCACAATAACAGTGAAAGATTGGAGGGGGTAAGGGGAGTGGGGGGGGGGGGGGGGATGGGTGAATTTTTTGATCATCATGAGTTGCCGGTTTGCACTATTAGAAGATTCGAGATGATCAAGTATTCATTCGGACAAGACGAAGAGTATGTTGTTGTTAAAGAGGATGAATACGACAATTTGGCGAGAACAAGCAAAGATGCATGCCGAGCATACCAAGAAATCTTTTGCATGGTGGACGAAGGATGGATGGTAACTAGAGCTGAATGAAGGGAAGCTGAAGAAAAGTCTAACTTAAAGACTTCACTGTAAATAAAAGTGCTTGCCGGGAGACAACCCGGAATGTTATTTTATTTTATGTAGTCTGTCTTCCCACACATCAATACGGCGTATCCGCTCCATACGATACGGCGTATTGATTGTCTGGACGTTACCAGTCTTTACTTTTTATGCACTTTAAAAACATTATTGTCAGTTATGGCAATACGGCGTATTCATGCACATGATACGGCGTATTCACCAGACTGACTCGTATTTAGTTTGTTTAGTTTAGTTTAAATTAACCGTAGATACCAAGATAGGAATGCACATTTTTCCTATTTTACACAGGACCTTGTGAAAGAAATATCGATGAATATTGATGGAGAATTTACAAATCTGGAGATCTTAAAGTGTTAAAACTTTAAGGCGGATGTTCAACACGAATTCTTGCTTAAAAAACTCAACATGGAGAATCTACCGAGCAAATATTAAGGGAGTTTCTAATTCTTTTTAATTCTCGTATTTAATGTTTTATCTATACAACGAGGACGTTGTATAATTTAAGTGGGAGGATGAGAATTAGAATGTTTACTTATCCTAATTTTTTCACACTAAAATGCTTAAATTATGCTCAAATTTAAAAAAATTCAAGCATACTTTTATGAAATTATTTGATACATAACCCGCACACAATAACCCTTGTTAGATATTGTGAGGATTTAACCTTATCGGTTTCCAAAGTTTTACACCCAATTCTACAAATATGAGTTGTGTTGGTGGAAAATGTTTTAAACAAGTTAGACTTTAGAACTTGGCTTGGTATATCACTTGAGACCAAAACCCACCACAACGCAAATGATGAAGTACAATAGACTTAAGATGAGTAACTAGTTTTAAATTGGAAAATTTAGGATTACAACAAAACATTCACCCAAACGCCTTTACATGTTGCTTATTAACTAACTACAAAAACCGTTAGTTAAACCACCGTATAAACCTTAGTTTACTCTCCACATTAAGGAGTAAATACCCCTAAGAACAACCGTGAGTAAAGGCCAATCCATGTAGGGAATACACCAATTTTTTGTTTCGTTACTTTCTTTACCACCTTAGCTTAGACCTAACCCGTAAAGGTAAAATTATGTATTTCCCGAGTCTTGTGTCAATTTTGGTATGGTTGGAAGAAATTTGCACATCGCAAATGGGAATATATATTATAGTCAAAACTCATGTATTTTTACTACCAACGCAATTAATGGTACGTCCGAAGAATGAAGAATTATCGAAGCAATTATCCGGAATTATTATGATCGTGAAGATGGTGAAATTACTCCGAGTTTCGTATATAGTTAGATGTTTAAAAAAAAGAAAAAAAATTAAAAAATTTGAAAAATCACAACAAAAAAGAGAAGGAAAGTTTGAAGATAATCATTTCGCAACTACCGAAGGAATTACACGAAGGATCGATTATTCGTTGATACAAATCGATGATGTAGAGTATTGTATAAAGTGGTAGATATCGCCACTTGCCTTGTAAAGTATGTAGAGTATGGGATGATTGGGAAGTTGACGTTACGGGAATGCCAACTTAGGTTGTTGTTTTGATTTATGATCAAGACGTTGTAAATAGACTTGTCTTTATCATGGTAACGGTCGGGAAAAAGTGTCTAGCAACTTGTATTTTAGACTTAATCTATTTGTTTCATAATTTTTATTTAACAACAAATTACTTTTCTTTCCTAATAACTAGTCGCTGGTTTTACGCGAATGAGGATGTGTACGAGCGTGCATGTTTATTCCGTCGTTACGGCCATGTATGCATGTCTCACCTGCCTCGTTGGTTTACGACTTTTGGTGAAAGTTAGAAGGTCCCTACCCTATATCATTCTTCATCCTAACCGTTGGTTAAATTCGAATGAGGAATTGATCAAGCACACATGTCTATTTTGTCGTTACGGCCATGTATGTGTACTTCAGCTGCCTTGTTGGAGTGGTACTTCTGGTGAAAGGGAAGAATGATCAACCCTAAGCCTTATCATATAAACACATATTTACCTTTATTAACTTGTTACTCCTTAGCTTTAGCGGTGGAGATGTGTAACCTTGCCAAGCCTATGATAAAATACCCGTCACGACCGAGCAAATAAGCGTACCACTTAAATGTTACACCCTAGATTAGTTGAGTGATCTGAGTGATTTCATTTCCATATTTTGTGAGGTTCTTGGTCTTGTACAGGTGATTAGAACAAAAGAAGTGCTTAAACAAAAAAAATCCTTGACTTCGGTTAGGAACACTTTAACAAAATAATCTAGAAGTCTACTTGAGACAAGTAAGTGATACAAGTGGGTGATTATATTCAAGACAACAATAACGTCAACAATTTTAATACCAACATTTTATCCTCCCGAATAAGTTAACCACTTTGTATAATTTTGCAAGAATGTGTACTTCTTAATTGTTTAAAAAAGTGTTATTTGCAGTAATTGATTGATGAATTATGTGAAGACATGCTAAAAGGCGCATATTTTGGAGCTAAAACGAAGACATTTGAAGATTGCTCATTTCTGACCAATACGCCATATCCAGGAAAAGGGATACGGCGTATCAGCGCCAAGTCTTCAAAAGAAAACGTGTATTTACAATTCCCAATACGGCGTATCCACCTTCTGCCATACGCCGTATCCATGAAGATAACTATTCAGAGATACGAAAATTTATATTATGCTGATCTTAAACTTTGCGTGCACTCCAAGGGATATAGCCCAATACGGCGTATCTATTATTTTTCAGAGGTTATAAATAGAAGACTCAAAAAAAAGTTTTCGGTGTGCTAAATCAAATTCTCGATACCTAAACCACAAAAGTTAATTTACAGAGGAGAAAAAGAGCAGAAGAGGTTTCGCAACGCATTCCAATCCATAGGAGACAACGTGTAATTTCTCCTAATTTTGTAATCGTTCAGTTTTTTGCATCATTCGTTAACTCGGTTAGTTTACCCTGGCTAAGCCATTATTCTTGTATTAATTATGATGTTTATTATTATAAAAATCTGAATGTTTGGTTTTGTTTATATCTTGATTGCTTAATTTATCGTTGATTTACTAATTATATTTATCACATGATACTTGTTTACGTGCTTAAGTATGCGACATGTCATTCAACTAGGTCTAGTCCTACATATTTAATGCGCTACAACTTCGATGTTGTTTGGGTGTAGGCTAAGAGTCTGGGATAGTTCTCCATATAATAATGCATATATGTGGAACAAATAGGACCACTAATAACGTCCTACTTGCCTAATTGAACTGGTTGTACCATTGTAGGTGGTTGCTTAGTACTAACAAGTAAGTTCTGATCATTGGTATAGTTTGGATTGTGGACTACCACCTAACATAAGTTACCATTAAGCAGTAAGTGGGTAAAGTCTCTGTTGGGATTAAAAGTCTCTTATCCTTGATGCAGTAATAAAAACTTTTGTTCACGTAATATAGGTTAAAACAATACTGATCTAAGAAGAAAGTGCTAACAAGCTCAGTACTTCAAAGAAAATTAACATAGTATATACTACACACAGCTGGTGACAGAAATTAATGTAGCATAGTGAAAGTTAGTACTATGCTCGAACAACGACTGCATGTACGTTAAATGCTAGCTGAGAAGAGTTACTACTTACTGTGCTCAATAAAATATCTAATATTGTAGTACTAGCTTAGTATTACAGTTATTACTACTATTACTGGCTAGTGGAAGTTAGTACATGTTTGTTAGTACTTTGGCTTACAATGTAAATGAAATATTTAATCAAAGAAAAGAAGTTTATATACTTAGGAAAGTATTGTAAGCCGAGTAGGACTCCTTGGTGTATAAAAGGAGGACCTAGGGCATAGAGTTTGATATCGTTTTTAAATCTTAGTCGTATAATTCTTAGCTTCAAGGTCTTTGTAACCCTAATACTTTAATAGTATTTGTATTGTTATCATTAATAATATTGGAGCTTATTTGTTGAATTATATGTTCATTGAATTACTGTTTAGTTGATAATTCTTCTTAATATTAAAGATTAGATTCCGCATAATATTTAATACATTCAAACAAAGCTTTTACTATAGTTGTGTTAGATTTATCTAATATAACTAAACCTTAAACAAGCTTAAGGAATTCGATCTATTGAAGTGGAATCAACAAGTTATCTTCCCCTATTTAAGAATGACAAAACAAAAAGTTAAACTGATTCCAAGATGATCCATAGTAGCTTAATCTTCATCAATCTTCCACTATTGAATAATAAGCTTTGTCTTCAACTTAAGCACTTGAACATCTTGTAGATCTTCAAATCTGATCTTCCATGAATGAAATTGATTCTAATCTTCCCCTTTACTTAAGATCTTCATGAACTTGTTGATACTTCTTTAACACAATGAAGCCTTCAATTCTTGTTCCATGCCATGCCACCACAATTAATAAGTTGCAAATCATATCATATCATCTCTGTAACATCATCCCCTTTTTGTCATTATCTATTAAGGGACTGTGAACATATGCAACTTTGATCTTTACAACTATAAACCATATACTAAACTTCTAATCCAAGCTTTCCAATATCTCAAATTACCCTCCATGACGCACAATACAAATAATGAATTCAAGCAGTAGAAACTTAAACTAGCAGTAGTAATAATGACTTAGCAGTAGTAATATTCTTACATAAGGTTTAACTTGTTTTGCACAAGTGAAAACCTTCCCCTCAAATGGTGCATTTAACATATCCAAATGGTTAAACACTTTATCATATTCTTCCCCTGAAACCAATATGTTAACCATCTCATGACCAAAAGTAATAGAATCAACCATAAGAACTGTACGAATAACTAACCAACAGTAGTAACGAATACCATGTAGTACCATCCATGAAGAGCAGCACTAAAAATGACTAACAATTGCTTTTGTCGAGCAGCACTAATGAAGTAGAAGCAGTATTAAAAACATAGAAGCAGTATTAACCAAGTAAGAGCAGCATTAACCATGCATAAGCAGTACTAACTTCTATGAAGCAACATTAACTTTGTTCGAGCAGTATTAACTGTTGTAGAGCAGTAGTAACCATGTATGAAGCAGTAGTAACTTCCAATCAGTATTAACATGATAACCACTTCAATAAACTTTCCACAAGAACCTGAACTCGAACTCTTAGCTTCCACTTTCATATCACCTTTACTGTGATTACACTTCGTATTCATCATCAACTTTTGAGGTTTTTAGAAATTAGGGTTTCTAAAAAAATGATTTAAGAATTAAAACCCTAATTTTCACAAACATCTTTATCCTCTTCATTCCTCAATACCTTCTCTTTAATACCCAAGTGTTCAAAGAAAAACTTCCAATAACAATAACAAGAACACTATTAAAAACAATGATGAAAGAGAAGTAAAACCATACCAACTTCAACTTTTCTGCAGCAGATTTCAAAAATTTATATCTTTCAATTAAAAGCTCAGATTGAAGATCCCTTCGGTGAGAATATGCCTTTATGAGTAAAGAACCTTCAATAAAAATTTCGTTAAGATCCAACGGTTAACGAATGAGATATCCCCTTTTTACCACAGCTGTGCAGAAAGTGACGAAAATAGAAACCAAAATCAAATTTTTTTAGGTTTCTTTGAATACAAAATCTTCTTTCTTCGATTGTAAAACCTTGTAGATCCTAGATCATGAGCCACTTGGCTCTGATACCAATTGTGAAGATCGTTTAGAACTCATCTAGGATCTATAATAACAAAGTTTGTTGATGCGCAGCGGAATTTAAACAAAGAACAATGTTATTTACAAGGTTTTACATTCATACAAGCCCCAATTCTATTTGATCATGATAGAACGTGTTACCTAACTGTAACAGGGATCAAAGACACCTTTGATCTTAGGGCTAAAACGATCTCAAGTGGTGAGATCGTTGGTGTTTTCCTAAAACATGATTAAAACACCTTAAAAACACACACATAAACAATGTTTAGAGATCTCTTTATATATAGAGTCCATCTAGACTTATAAAGGAAATCTAATTGTATTAGGAAACTAAATCTTTCCTAATCTTGATCTTTATCTTTTTAAGCAAGTCTTCTAGAATCCTCCATCTTCTAGAATTCCATTATGTCGAACTAAACCCTTTTGTTTCATTCTTTTGTATCATCAAAACAATAAATCCCAACACATTGGCGTGTTGCTAGACGCTTACCAATGTTAGTATATATATTTTATGATTATGACTTTCGCAAGTGGTAGCCATTAGGAAGTGCTCATGTCATATCGATATATATACGGCTAGAGATATGTGAGCCTATGGGTCACACACGTATACATAGAAATACAACCATTAATAATGTAATTAATATATTTATATGAATTAATTACTATTTATTTCACGATAATACTTAACGGTTATTAATTAGTTCATTTGACGAATAATTAATGTTAGGCCTTTTAATTAATGTGTAATGTACACAATAATTATCTAAGTCAAAAATCATATATGGAAGGACCATATTTAAAGTTTTGGACCGACCTATAGACAAAGAAAAGGAAAGAATGAGTTAACTTGACCCCAAAGCAATTGTATTCGAATTAGGAAAGCCCTAATCTCACCCTATATACACAAAGCCTTTAGAAACACAAAGTTGATTCTCTTCCTTCTCTTTTCTCACCAAATCTGATTGAAACCCTTATGTATTAGGTTTTAGTGTTGATATTATTCAGGTACAAGAACTATGGTTTTATTTATGAAATCGTGTATCAAGAACTAGCATTCGGGTTGTATTCTATGACGTATAGTGTGGACTATTCTGTAGAGAACATATACTTTGATGTTTATAGTGTTTCATGGGGATCATAGATCAAGAACGAGGTGTTCTTAAGCTTCTTTGTTGCTTAAATGAAGAACCGAGAGGTACGTAAATCGTTATTATTTTATGTTAAATAGTTACATCATTCGCATCTATTTGGGACCATATCCGATGCGTAATTATATGATAATATAGGTCATTTAGATAACAAATCCCAACATAAAGAACATTGGTCACTAGATGAGGCATAAATTCGCTGAAAAATATGTCGTTCATGTTACGTTTAAAGCTATATGTGCAAGAAAGGTAAGCGTGTTGCTTTTCTAAATTGTGGGTCGGCTTTTCATAAAACGTGTTTCCAGATAATGTTTTTGTAACCAATACTGGTTTATTTTGTTTTGCATGTACGAAGTTTTTAATTGGTTGTTCTGAGGCGAGTATGTCATGAAGTTTTTAATTGGTTTTGGGGCGCGGATGTTGGTATACTATTCGAGTAAATGATGACGATGTTGGTGGTGAATATAGTTGATGTGGTAATTATAACACCCCGTGTTTTAGGGTCATTTACGACGTCAATAAATTCACTATTTATTTTTAGTATTGTACGCGTTTGCTTTTAAATCGTAATCGTTAAGTTAAATCGCGTAAGCCAAAAATTATCATTCAATGTAAACGGGCATCAAACGACTAAATGTTTACATCAAGCAAGTGTTAAGTAATTATTTTGAGGATAATTATTAATTTTGTTCATTTTATTTTTATTGGTTATGTAAAGTGTTTACGTTTTACGATAAAATGCGTTTAGGCCTTCCCGGAACCACCAAAACTTTTCTACGCTTCAACAAATACTCACAATTATACCCAATATCCAAAATTTACAAAATAACATCACAAATACCTTCATATGGCCGGATATGTATGAATGTATACAAAGATATTACTTACAAAACAACTCTCTTAGAAATCATGGGATGTTCTCACCTTTTAAGAACATCTAGATATTTTCAAGCAAGACTTTCATGTTTACTTGTAAGACTTCCATGCTATTGACCAAAGACTTCCTTATTTCCCTCAAAATGTTTCTTTGACTAGTCTTGGTGTTATAAAATACAAGTAACTAGTTAGAAACACACATACTCTCATTTTCAAGGTGTAAACAAAGCAAAACACTCTCTTTTCCTTCATACATAGGCCACGGCTCAAATTGCTCAACACAAACCATCCATACAATTTTTATTATCAACATTCCCAAGTGTTCATACATCATATTTAAGATAACCTAAGAAGATTAGAAAGTTTGGTTTGCAGTTTACAAGGGTTAATTAAGCAAGAAAGCAAGATTAGGGTTTCAAGTGGTTTTAGGGTTTTCAAGTGATGTAATCTTTTGTTTGGTTTCTAAAC
>BQNB010144409.1:0-16860 GCA_026074375.1 Tanacetum coccineum
GGGTGGGAATTGAAGATTCATACCTACATTGGGTCCCACATAATTATAACATCTCACAATGAGTATATAAATAAATAACATAGTGGTCCCTATTATTTAATAAAATAACAATTTTTATTTAAATAATATTGTTTATTGTATTCCATTTTCTTTCATTCTAAACCAAATCCAAATTTAATTTCAAACTCTTTTACAAACCAAACGGCCCTTAGTACAATTTTTGACTGTTATAGGGATCAAATGATATAGTTCATTTGTTGGTAGCTTGGAGGATTAAAAGCATAACTCTTGCTTTCCAATTTGCTGTTTTTGCGCTACTTCATCCGTCTCATTAGGGCTCTAAACCCCCTTCCAACTAAACAATACTTTGAAAAACAAAACTCCAAAACCCTAACCCCATCAGTCTCACTTGAAACATCTCCGGTCAACTACTCCACCAACCAACTAAGCCAAGCCAATGTCAAACTCCGTTAAAGGAACAGTAACATCACTCTCATCACTATACTCACCACAAGACACCCAGAAAGCCTCCCTACGAGTTCAAGAAACAATATCAGAACATCACAAAAATATTCAACAGCTGCAGACCTTTCTTAATGAGAATAATATCTTGATTAACCTTGTTAAGAAGCTTCCTGATAAACTGAATCATGATATTATGGCAAGTCTGCGAATAATTATTTTGTTCATTGCAAATAGTTATAGTTAGTTGGTGTTTGGGAATTGGGATTGGCTTATCGAAACATATTACATGTTTTGTTAGAAAAAATAAAGCACTATGGATTTTTGCCCATAAAGTTTTGTCAAAAGTGCCGATTTTTTCGAAATGAACATTATTGTCTCCAAATTTGGCTATCTTTGGCACAGAGTTTATCGGGGCTTATGGGGGGGTTTGAGCTTTCAAAATAAGCTAGCTTATTAAATAAGTTTTGTTTGTCACACATGCTTATGGAAGCTATCATATATGCCATAAGCCTCCATAAGCCCAAGCCAATAGAAAACGGCTTATGGGGTTTATAGCTAGTCAAATTACTTAAATACTCTTCAAATTGTATGGATTATCACACAAAAGCTGGATTTTATGTATTTTTATGCGATTTTACATTAATAAGCTTCAACTCTAACTAATTCGCCAAACAACTTTATAAAAATATAGACTTCAGCTTTCGGCTTGTAATATAAGCTCAAGCCCCAGCCCCGTCTTCAGCTAAAGATACCCTTTGTATCATATGTTTTGTTTAGTTAGTCATACCCTTTGTATCATATGTTTTGTTTAGTTAGTCATACCCTTTGTATCATATGTTTTGTTTAGTTAGTCAATCCTATATAAATAGGATTGTGTCCGCCCCTGGAAATAGGTAGGTAGTTACTTTTGGGCTTTTGGCAAATGGTTTGCGAATTTTTTTTTTTTTTGTGATTTAAGGGGTGTTTTGGTTACCTTATTTTTTTGGTTTATGGGCTTATTTGATTTTGGAAAAGCTCATAAGCTCACTTTTTTCAATGTATGAGTTTATCAACTTGAGCTTATGGACTAAGTAAGCTCATAAGCCGGAAAATGTGGGCTTATGAGCTTTTTTAAAGTCGAATAAGCTCATAAGTCTGAAAAATAAACTAATCCAAACGCCCCGTTAGATAAGCTTCTTCAAAAGGCAATCATAAACATCCTCTGAAATTGTTCTGTTGCTTATTGCTTTATGGATAAACTACTCTGAATTTAGTAACAAATCCAAGTGGGGTGTTTAGGGCTTTAGGTATGCTTATTGATGGTGCTTGTGTAGTTTTAACATCCAATATGCTAAACAAAAATGTGTGGGTAAAGCTTATTTGTGAGGAAATAAGCCAAGTAAGCTTAAGCTGCAAATTGAGCTTTTCACGGATGTATAAGCTTAAGGTTGATTGTGTTGTTAGAATTGTGAAAAAAGAGTGTGGTATGTTTTTGCAGGTTCCTTTTGGGAAGGCAGCTTTCTTTCCGGGCAAATTGATACATACCAATGAATTCCTGGTAATTCTATTATTCAGATGCTCACTTTCGTAATGGATAAGTATTAGCATATATAGTGCTATGTCTGGAACCATGCTTGTAGATAATGGCTGGATTGTGCCATGAAAGCAAGCCGTTATAGGCTTATAGCTAATGTTTACACCTTATGAGACATATTCAGTTTAATTGCAGGTTCTATTAGGAGAAGGTTACTATGCTGATAGAACATCAAAACAAACAGTTGAGATTCTGAAAAGAAGAGGAAAAGATCTAGAGTCACAGATTGAAAACCTTAATGGTATCATAAAGGATCTCAAGTTTGAGGCCTCGTTTTTTGATGAAACCGCTACTGAGGCTGCAGTAAGCTCTTCTCCCTCAGTCTCAGTTATATTAACATCATAATCCTACTAGTGCTTAAATGATGTGTTTAACATTGATTTAGCTTTCACAGAGATGATTTAAGACACTTTCTGAAGTTCTTCAGATTGTGATTATTTTTTTCTTTCCTGAAAATATTTAGCACTGTGGGTATCTTCACAAATTGGTTTAAGCTTGTGTAATCACTTTGGCCTGGTTTGTTCATTCTATGTATTTTCAGCTTCGTGCAATTTTTCTCTTTCTTCTCGATAGATTTTTACCATCATCAGTTCATCATAGCTAAACTTTTTGTTGGCCACACTCACAGTAAGCGCAATAACAAAGATTTCCATAACAGGGGTGATAAATGTACTCTTAAGCTTATAAATTCAAATAACTGGGAATAAAAGTTAGTTCAGAAGTGAATAACTGAAGACATAGTTATGTGACTAGAAAATTGATTTAGGCCATCACTCATCAACCTCACGTTCTTGTGTTTTAGCTTCATGGTTTATTTGATCCATTGTTTAAGTACAAAGAATGTTAGTGTTCTAGCATCTACCGAATGATTAGTAACTTTGTATCATTTGACATGACTTCAATGTGTTCGTGTAGTTCTGTGACTTTTTGTTTATGGTTACTCTTGATGCTGGCTTTAAAAAAAGAGAATACTGCAAAGAAACAAACAAGCCTTTTGTGAGGAACCCATTTCCACTTAAACTTATTTTTGCACCTGAAACATGTCTGACCATCAAGAATGATCTTATTACATGCTTTATATAATGAAGACGTATCCATACTGCTAATCTTGCTGGGATGGAAAATAAATGTCTATTTGCATCTGCTTTATTCCCTTTTGGCATCTGTAAACAAAGAACACCAACAAACCATTGTGCTGAGGACACAGCTCCTTATCTTCAAACCAAAAAGATCACTGAACTTTAAGAACAGACATTTAACTCGGTAAATGAGATAGAGACAGTTCCAGCAAGTGAACAGGTCAATAGGTGATAAAACCGTTCATGAAGCTTAATAATATCTTAGATCCAAAGTTAAATTGTAGATGGCGATGGTTCTTAGGAGATTTCATGATATATTAATACTCAAAAATGGTTTAGGACATACATCAGAAGTGAATGTTTGAGACACATATCCAATAGATAAAAACATTCCATACTAAAATGAAAAAAACAAATAATAAGCAATTAACATTGTTAATTTATTTTATACATGCAAATTGGTGTACACAGTAAATTGGGTGTGTCGAACCAATGGCTTTTGGTACGCCGAACCAATGGCTTTTGGTACGCCGAACCAATTGACTTTGGTACGCCGAATGACGTTGTTTTGGAACGGGAAAATTAGCAATCCCGAGCGATCCAGAACGCGATCGTACCACGTTTGGGTACGAGCGACCCAGAACGAAAACGCAAGAAAGTCAGCGTTTCCTATGATTATCGAAAAAGTTTGTTTGCTTTCTTTGTCAGATTTCATGATAAAGAAATTAAGAACTACATGTTCTGCTCCAAAGTAGAAACATAGTCCAACTGTTGTGGTTAGTTGGTTACACAAGTCTTTTCTCTACTAAAAGGTTTACGTATTCTGTTTCTATGCAAAATTTAAGGATTTTGTGGTTTGCAGTTAATTAATACGGTTTAACCGACATCTTTGTTTTCTTTTAGATCTAAATCATGATTGTATTCATTTCGAATCCATATTTAATTGTGTGGCCCAATGATGAAAGTTATCTCTAATTTATGTGTATGAGCATCTTGTAGACCTAAAACTGTTTCATTGCTAGTCTTGGTGCAATTCCCATATTGTACTTTTGTATCTTATAGATCTACGAACTTTTATGGAATATCATGATGTGAACAGTTATCTTTTTATATTTGGTATCGAAACATCTAGTTGGTAGTTACACAGTCATAAGTCATAACATCTTCATATGAATATTTAAACAGGAGGGTATTGTAGAAATAAGAGAAGACTATGTTGAGGAGACTCCTAATGAAGATAAGGCCACAACAGCAGGTTCCTATCTTTATTATTGGACTTTTTGTTTGCACTTAATAAATTGTTAAACTACTTTTGTGCATTTGTATTAGGTTTCATTTAGTTTTTGTTAAACAAAAAGTGAGGAGAGACGCACAATGGTTATCTGGAGTTTACCTTTATGTAGTTTATGTTTATATGTTCATATGCTGGTTGATTACCTTGAGCTAAATACGGATTTCAGGTGAAGATGATTTTGCTCGTATATTATCACGGATGGAGGAACTTGAAAAAGAAGAACTTGAAAATGAGGAACTTGAATCTGAAGTTGCTGAGGAAGGTGAAGATTTAGACACAGCTGATCTAAGTCACCTTATGAGTCGTACTTCATTTGAAACAGAGGTTAGAAGTTCAGAGGTGAGATCTTTAGCTGTTAAATGATAATTACATCTATTTTCCCTAATTGTTACTGCTTGTGAAGGCTGAAAATACGTAACATTACTTTTTGAGATTTACTTAAATACGTAATGTACTCTATTTTATTTATTTATTTTTTATTTTTGAACGGCGACTTAGTAGTTAGTGATTCGAGCCCATAGTGACATCCAATTGGGCAGTATGCAAGACCAAAGGTTCGTCTGCTGTTTAACAGAACATAAGTCTAATAATGAACCTAAGCATTACAAATCAAAGAAGCTTGGTAATTATTTGAGGGTTTAAGGTCTTAAAAAAACATTTTTATAGTAACGTATCCAAAATTGGGCCGGGTAAATTTGGGTTACCACTTGACAACTATTGTAAAATAAGATCATGCTTTATAAATCAAATTTATTGCAACAGTATTCTGGAGTCCTTTGAATAGAGCTATATGAATAGTCACTAAAAGACTTTGCTTGACTTACACCCAATTGACCCCATCAACCGTATTCAGCTAAATGTTTTGAATATCCATTTTTAATCTGCTTGAGATAAACACAACCAAATTGAACCTCATTCATATGCTTTTTAATAGGCTGGCATTGTTTGTGCTAGTACTTAATGTAACTCACGCCCAACATCCGCTTCTGTAAATAGTGGAATTTTAGTTTATTGTAAGTACACACAAGAATAGTAAATTGATACGTATATATTCTTATCGGGGACAATAGATGACATATGATTGACTGAAAGGGAAAAAATTACATATTCAAGCAAATTTGACCCACTTTTTGAGCATGTAAAAAAACTAGTATTGTAAACACACAAACCGTACTTAAATGAAATTTTATTACTGCCCAGCTTCATACAGATTCATATGTAAAAGTTCCCACATCAAGTGGATCAGAGGCTCGTCCGAGGCTTGTAGAGCATAACAAATCGAAGAATAGCTTACCCCCCACACCTGTGTCAAAGAATGAGGTATGGCGTCATCTATGTTTTAGGTTTTATGATAAGGGGGTGTTTGGAATTTGATTATTTATCTGTGTTTAATATCCGGATAAAACAGATTCCTGATTATTTCGTTTTATGGGTCTAATAATCAGTTTCATACTAGTTGTGGGTAAAACAAATTACTTGTATACTTCTTGTAACCTATATCGAGTTCTCTATTTCCATATCACAGTTTGTATCTTTTTATTATTATTTTATATGAATGTATTTTTTGGTCATATTATGATAATATAATCTATTAGTTTCCACTATAATCAGAATTTTTCAAACATTCAGATATCTTATTATCGGAGTATAATGACTTATAACAGTAGAATCACTATCCAAGTACTATTTTCCGCAACCCGTTTTATCACAGCTAATTATCTAATTATTTAATATCACAAACCCTTTCTAGAAAAGCACATTTAAACACCCCCAGATTTTCTGTGAGTGCTAATGGCTTGGGACGTTATATCATTGTAGGTTTCTACATTGGCATCAAGCTCAAGCAATGACAGGAGTAAGGCAAGTGCCATTGCACCTGTGTCAAAGGAGGTAAAACATCCTATCCATCCGAGTCTTCCATGTACCTTTCTGGTGCAGTAGAACTGCAACTAAAGAAGAAATTATGACCGGAATCGAAGGATGATTCTTATTATAAGGATAACCAAAGCTTAAAGCTTATTACAATGAAAAGGAAATTGTTGTCTGATTTCCACTGCTGAAATCAGGGCAATTTATAGACCAAAAAAAGAACTCAGCAGACCCTTATTTATTTTTAAAGACTCTTAGACTACTAGAACTTAAGACAAAACCACTGGACTTCCAAAACTGATGTAAACATAAATTCTAGCTGCATCAGCCGCCCCCGGTTGAAGAAGAACTCGCCCTCGAGTTATAGTTGCTCTTAAGATCCCCTTTGAACGGAACTAGATGCTTAACATTAAATACGTCTGAGGTATTGAGGTGACTTGGTAGCTGCAACCGGTAGGCATTATCATTAATTTTCTTCAGAATCTGAAAAGGACCAACCTTTCGATCATGCAACTTGACGTTTACTCCAGCGGGCAGCCTATCCTTGGTCAAAATAGCCCAAATGGCATCACAAGCCATTCATACAGACCCTCACGAGTCTTGAATGCTGTTTTCCATTCATCACCGGGTCGTATACGAATCTGGTGGTACCCGCTCCGTAAATCGATCTTGGAATATACCTTTGAACCAGCAAGTTGATCCAACATATCATCTAAGCGAGGAATTGGATAACGGTACTTAACTGTGATTTTATTTATTGCCCGACTATCAACGCACATACGCCACGTACCATCTTTCTTGGGAGTCAAAAGTGCAGGCACGGCGCAAGGGCTCATACTTATTCTGATGAGCCCCTTTACCATAGCTTCTTCAACTTGGCGTTGTAATTCCTCGTGCTCTTTTGGACTCATGCGATAGGCTACTTTATTAGGCAAACTTGAGCCTGGAATGAGATCTATATGGTGTTGAATATCCCTCATAGGTGGCAACCCTGAAGGAAGTTCTTTTGGCATCACATCAGCGTACTTTCAGCTGTAGTCTTCTTCAAATAGATGAGACAACAAACGGATGTCTTCACATACTACCTATGCTAGCGCATTTTTGTTTTAGGCATTTGGGTGTGAGACTAAAGCATACACAAGCATGACGAGATATTTCAGTAGCATACTCTGAATAGAACACATACATCAATAGACGCATCACGCAGACATTGGCCTAGTTTGAGTCTCATAATATACTTTCGAATGAGATGTTAGTTCCGATATTACGAAGCTGAAGACATACATGCATTACCTTTGACGCATGAGTTTGGATGTGTGGACTGAATGACATCTGAGATCGTCACTTTTTTGTGATGAAGAACTCGCTGACGTCGCATCGCTTTACTAAGATGAGTCCCCTCTCATCTCTCTCCCGGCTGTGATGTTATGGTAGATGTTTATTCTTCTGTCATCGCATCGAATGAGTTTTGTATGCGACTGTATCGTTGATACGCAAATTAGCTCTAAGAAGTCGCCTTCACTCTATACTCGCACACTCCATTTCCTCGCCGCTCTTAATGGAGCGCATTATTTAGTCGACAATAGCTCTTCAAGTTGATAAAACTCATTCATTGAAAGAACAGTCGATCTGACTATCATAGACAGTCTTTTCCAAAATCATAAAAAGCATATGTCAAAAAGAAACTACAAACAGGTATACCTCTCAAACAACCCCATAGTATCTGAACGTCTATCATTGTAGAAGTAAAACAGTGAATGCAACTCTAGACATCAATCAGAACAGAATAGAGTATAAAAGAAATAGAATACAATCTCAGCGTAGACTACTGTTGCTCCGCAAAGACAGCGATAAGAGTGTGACTACTGCTATCTCAGACATTCAGCTCTTTCTACGGGCGAATCGTATTTGTCAGTCTGAGAGGATTGACTGTGACTATTCTCTACAAACGAATACTCACATATGATACACAAATGATGATGTTGACTAATACCTAATATCATATATTTTCAGTATTATATCAGATAGAAAAGGTGATAGACGATGTAGAGTCTTAAGACAGCACTAAGCTCATGATTATCATATCTAAGGGATTGTATCTTTAGCTGTAGGACAGCAGAGAAGGCTGTTTGTTGAATACAGCCTAGGAGAACATGCTGATACACACTATCTCAAGCCACGAATAGCTGCACAGATTCTATCTCTGTGTGTTTTGTAAGTTGTCATTGTTGCTTGATTTCATGTCCGCTCTCTTAGTTCTGATGCTCGTGTGATTTGTCTATAGCGTGTGTATATCTAGTGTCTCAGTTCAAGTAACTATCAGTAAATCCTCGAGCTTTTCCGTGACTTTGCTCGCTGAGTCTCTCACTCCTTCTATACATGTAGTGCTGTTACGCTCTCCTTAGTCTCTAGCATGTACTCTGTTAGAGACGACTTAGCTTAGCACACCGGCTATAAGCCCCCCCCCGCCCCCTCCTGGCTCTCTCCTCTTCGCAGACTATGTAGAACCATTGGGACTTATAGAGTTATGGCTTTTTGTGATGAATAAGCATAGTTAATGCTGATTTCACAGCACTAAGGTACCTGTGTTGACTGCACGGATAAGCGCTGATATTACCTCGATTGTCTCTCACCGAGACATCGGATCTAGCTTATTTTGGAAAGTCTTCTCGAATACTTTGACTTCCGCGTAAGATATCGAACTCTACGCCTGATAAACTCTGTGTGCGCCAAAGATTAGGCAGAACCATGTTCTGGACTTGTACTAATAAATGTTCAGTCACGCCTCCGCAGATATCTCGATAGTAGCCAGAGCCACTTCTTGTCAAAACGTTTTAACATATGTGTTGTTGTTTTCTCTATTGTGCTTCAGGCAAAACAAAAAATCCATAGTGCTTTAAGTGCCTGTTTCTAAGAGAGTAATACCAGTCGGAAGTAATGCTGATCAGCTGATGGATAGCCTGTAGAGGAACGCAACAAGAACGTTCACTAGTTACGCCGCGAACTATACGCTCTGGCGTCATACGCACTCTTGACAATTACCTTGATGAATTACGATTGTATGAATTCTCACGTACGTGCGTAGATATAGATCCAGTAATTGCTGTGGAACTACGCTAGTACTCGTTATGAATTCAGGTATGTCGTCTTAATCTCTAAGGTCAATCACATGATATGATTTATGCTGTCCAGCGATCTTAGGACATTGTGTCTTGCTAGCTGTAATTTGAGAACTATTGTGAGATTTGGGACTGGTGTCTCGATGAGTTGAGTTCTATGTGATCTACTCGTAGCCTCAAGCTTGAGGTCATTTTTTGTGTATGTGTCAGTCTTGTTCGTTTCTGTCGAGATCATAACTAGGAGTTGAGTGTGTGACTGCTCGCGCTCACTACTAGATGTCCTCGCAGTAAAGGAGCGTGTGACACATTTAGCTTGCATTTGGCTACGTACCGATTGTGTTACTTGTTGTTGTTCTGGCGGTAGTTGACCGGCGCATCGTGTATGTTGTGTAAGATCTGACCACTGTGAGACTGATGGCGGTTAGGGTTTTGCCGCTCAAAGCGGATGATTAGAGAGATCCTTAATTCAAAGAACGCGTTTCGGTTCATCTTACTGGAATTAGTGTTGTCCAGTAATGAGTATCGGTGGGAAGGTGTTCGATCAAGCACTCGTTGTGATGCTGCTCTCCCAGCCTACGATGAGCGTAAAATAGCAATATAAGCAATAGCAAGTAGGTGGTGTCTACTGTGCATCGCTTTATATCTCATGCCCTATGAATATCGGGTTAGTGTGGTAGGCAGTGGTCGTCTCGACTCTCGAGCAAGTACTATTTTCCGCAACCCGTTTCATCACAGCTAATTATCTAATTATTTAATATCACAAACCCTTTCTAGAAAAGCACATTTAAACACCCCCAGATTTTCTGTGAGTGCTAATGGCTTGGGACGTTATATCATTGTAGGTTTCTACATTGGCATCAAGCTCAAGCAATGACAGGAGTAAGGCAAGTGCCATTGCACCTGTGTCAAAGGAGGTAAAACATCCTATCCATCCAAGTCTTCCATGTACCTTTCTGGTGCAGTAGAACTGCAACTAAAGAAGAAATTATGACCGGAATCGAAGGATGATTCTTATTATAAGGATAACCAAAGCTTAAAGCTTATTACAATGAAAAGGAAATTGTTGTCTGATTTCCACTGCTGAAATCATTGCAATTTATAGACCAAAAAAAGAACTCAGCAGACCCTTATTTATTTTTAAAGACTCTTAGACTACTAGAACTTAAGACAAAACCACTGGACTTCCAAAACTGATGTAAACATAAATTCTAGCTGCATCAGCCGCCCCCGGTTGTCTGATAGATAATATTATATGGTTTTCAGGTATCCAATCATGGTTCGAGCTCAACCAATGACAGTAGCAAGGCAAGTGTTGTTGCATTGCAAACATATTCAAGATCCAGCAATTGCATACATTTGTTAACAATAAATGATTCTTTTATTTGCAAGGCCTTTAGGGTTCCATTGTGGAACGTTACCATAACCTCGAGAACAATCAAAAGGGTTCAAACACCTGCGCTGTATCTAAACCGGGTCTAGATTCAATGTGTGCGCAGACCCCAACCGTGATGGGTGAATTAAGCTATTTGTAAAAGAGAGAGATCGCGTTATCTAACGTCTATCAGTCCTAACTGTGTTGAAAGAAAAGACCATAGTATCACGTAGATACTCTGATGCCGTAGACAGACCGGAACCGACTCTGACGAGTATCAGGTCGTATGGGTGCATCGTGCATTAGATTCCGTCACTCCGCGAATAATAGATTCAGTTAAGGCTCATGAGACTATCGTGACCGCTCACTCCAACTTCACGCGGACCGAGGACCGAACCGGACCGGACCGACCCGGACCGGACCGACCCGGACCGGACCGTACCATTTCGGTCCGGTCTACAGTCCGGCTTTTTAGACCATTTCGGTCTCGGTCCAGTCCAGTCCTAGCCGGTCCGGTCCGGTTTTGGACCGTTGCTCACCCCTACTCCAAGCTACCAACAAATGAACTATACCATTTGATTCCTATATTAGTCAAAAATTGTACTAAAATACATCATACAAGGAAGGGATTTTACCACGAATCCATTGATTATATATGATTTATTATATTACTACCCTTTTGGTAGCGGCTTTTCGTAGGATTAGGGTGGGTTGTTGGAACGTAGGTTCTCTTACAGGAAAACGCCTAGAGCTTGTCGATGCCTTTGAGAGACATAAGGTGGACATAGCGTGTTTTCAGGAGACTAAATGGAAGGGTTCTAGTAATATAGAGGGAAATGGATACAAGCTTTGGTACTCGGGCTCTCCGACCGCTAGAAATGGAGTTGGAGTCATTTTGAAAGCGTATATGAAGGACAAAGTTGTCCACGTAATCCGGTGTAGTGATAGGATCATAACATTAACGCTAGTGATCGATGGAGAGACAGTTAATGTGATCAACGCGTATGCACCACAAGTGGGCCTAAGTAAGGTAGAAAAGAAGACCTTTTGGGATTCTCTAGACAAGGTCATGAGAGAGTTTCCAACGGACAAACGTTTGATTTTAGGGGGCGGCTTAAATGGGCATATAGGGGCGGCGACAGAGGGATACGCGGGTGTCCATGGAGGCTTCGGGTATGGAGTGAGAAATGAAGAAGGTCGTGCGATATTAGATTTTGCTATTGCACATGACTTGGTTGTAGTAAACTCGCACTTCAAGAAGAGAGACCATCATCTGGTTACCTTTCAGAGCGGGGGTAGGTGCACCTAAATTGATTATTTGATGGTGCAAAAAGGAGACCTCAAGGCGTGTAAAGATTGTAGAGTCTTCCCATGAGAAGCATGCTCTTCCCAACATAACCTGCTCGCATTGGACATCCTGTTTAAGAGTGTTCAACGCATGAGGGAGGGTAGTGCCTTGCTGAGAATCTTGTGGAAGAACCTCATTAGGGACGCAACAAAGGCGTTCATATCTAGAGTTGCAGAGGGTGTTTTTACTCGGGTAGAGGCCCTAGTTGCATGCGACGCAGATTCTATGTGGAACGCCCTTGCAAGTATCATCAAAGATGCGGCGAAGGATGCCCTAGGGGTGACTATTGGGACATCTAAGACCCATACGGCCCGAAGGGAGTCTTGGTGGCTTTGTGAAGAGGTGCAAGCGATTGTCGCGGTGAAACAAACAAGGTTCAAGGAGCTCCTCTCGTGTCGGGAGGGTAACGAAGATGAGCGACTTAGGGTGCAGGAGAGGTATAAAGAAGCTAAGAGACAAGCAAAAAAAGTCATAGCTCAGGCGAAAGAAATGGCATATGAAGATCTGTACAAGAAACTGGACACTAAAGAGGGAGCAAACGATATCTTCAGAATTGTAAAAGCCCAAGAGAGAAGAAGAAGGGATCTAGGGGACATATGTTTCATTAAAGATGAAGAAGGCCAAACCATTACAGATGAAGAAGAGATTAAGAAAAGATGGGGAGAATACTTCTCTTCTCTTTTCAACGCGATGGAACGGGACACGAAGAGGGTGTGGGCCCTAGCAGACAACCACATCCCGAATGCTACTACTCGAGGATCAGCCAAGCTGAAGTAAGGACTGCCTTACGGAAGATGGGTAGAAATAAGGCCGTAGGTCCAGACCAAATACCCATAGAAGCTTGGAGAAGCCTAGGGGACGAGGGTATTTTTTGGCTAACTAGCCTTTTTAACAAGATCTTCACTAGCGCGAAGATGCCTGAAGAATGGAGACTTAATGAAGTCATCCCAATCTTGAAAAACAAAGGCGATGCGTAAGTTTACAGCAACTATAGGGGTATCAAGCTTCTCAGTCACACCATGAAGCTTTGGGAGAGAGTGATCGAGAGAAGGTTGCGAAGAGAGACTTCGGTGTCTGAGAACCAGTTCGGTTTTATGCCCAGATGATCTTCAGTCGAGGCAATACACCTTATTAGAAGCCGTATGGAGAAGTACAGGGAGAGACAAAGAGACCTACATATGGCTTTTCTAGATCTAGAAAAGGCGTATAATAGCATTCCACAGGAGTTAATTTAGAAGACCCTAGTCGACAAAGGATCATCAAAGAGATACATTAAGGTTATTAGGGATATGTATGATGGTGCGAAAACTCGTGTTCGAACCTCTATCGGAAACACAATGTTTTTCCCCGTGGATGTAGGGCTTCACCAGGGATCGGCAATTAGCCCATACCTATTTGCTTTGATCCTTGATGAGCTATCGAAGGAGATCCAGTTGGACATCCCATGGTGCTTGATTTTCACTAACGATATTGTAAGGGCCGTACACTCAGTACCCCATCCAAGACAAAATACCGACACAATAAGGAAGCTTGGAGAAGCTATAGGGGATGTGGTGTACGTTTCTTGCTACTAGCCATCATTACATTGTATATATTGCCAAATAGTGCATTTGCACTGAAGAGTAGTGTCACTTGAAGTGGATGTCAAGTCCTTTGATTCAAAAAACAAAGGTGATGCGCTAGTGTTGCATAGCGAGACTAAGAGGGGTATAAAAGCATCTCTCGGTCGCACCATGAAGCGTTGGGGAGAAGAGTGATCGAGAGAAGATGCGAAAGAGCATCAGTGCTGAGAAACCAGTTTGATTTTATGCTCAGTCGAGGACTATACACCTTTTCACACAAGTTCAGGGAGAACACACACACAACTGCGTAATTAGTTTTTAATAGATACTAGAAAAGTAGTTTTGATATAGTACACACACACACACACGGATGAACCTAGTAGTATTTGGTGGTGGAAAAAAAGTGTTTCTTTATGGGATTGTATGGGTGTGGTTTTGGTGTGTTTTTAAAGTGTAAGGTAAAAATCTGTTAATGATGGTCACACACACACACACACACACACAGTGATTAATTAGGGATCAGGCAATTATCCATAATTAGGGATCGGCAATTAGTCCATACCTATTTCCATGATCCTTGATGAGCTATCGAGAGGGATCCATAAGGACATCCCATGGTGCTTGATTTTCGCTAACGATATTGTGCTAGTCTCAGAATCGGCAGAAGGTTTAAACACCAGACTTGAGAACTAGAGAGAAGTTCTAGAAGACAACAGCCTAAGGGTTAGCCGAGAGAAGACATAATATCTAAGATGTGACTTCAGTAAAGGGGAGATCGCCCACAACAAAGAAGTGGATATTTGTATTGGGGACAATATTCTACAACCTAAGGAGTCTTTTTGATATCTTAGATTAATGTTGCACAAATTTGGGAGAATTGACGAAAACGTATCCAACCGAATTAAAGCAGCCTGGATGAAGTGGAGGGCGGCCACTGAAGTCCTTTATGATAGAAATGTTCCCCTCAAGTTGAAGGGAAAATTTTATAGAGTCGTAATTAGACCGACCATGTTGTATGGGTCAAAGTGTTGGCCTATTACGAAAGCCCTTGCTAACAAGGTGGAAGTGGCAAAATTGAGAATGCTAAGGTAGACTTATGGTAAAACATTGCTTGACATGATCCCTAATGGAGTTTATAAAGCGCAGCTTGGAGTCAAGATGATCATCAACAAGTTGAAAGAAAGACGGTTGAGGTGGTTCGGACATGTTAGGAGAAGACCATCGTCAGTGCCAGTTAGGAGAGTCGAAGCTTTGGTAGTAGACGGCTTGAGGAGGAGGGGTAGACCAAAACGTTCGAAAGTGAAAGCTGAGCATCAAAGGCCTTCGGGTTTATTGAAACAACCTGAGATACCCGAGTGGAAATGAGATAATATCACTATGGATTTTATCATGAAGTTACCTAGAACGAAGAGTGGGCATGATACTATATGGGTAATAGTCGACAGACTGACCAAGTCAGCTCATTTTGTAATGACGCGTGAGGATTTTTTTTTGGGTAAAAGGGACAATACCCCGGTAAATTATATTAATACCCAATGCCAATAAGTACAAATGGAATGTGACTGAGTGTCACATTAACCTCAAGCATACAGCTTGAACAGCCATTTCGAATGACATGCCATTCGAATTACAAAATTACAAAGCAAATAACACCACTAGGAAAGAACCACCTAATGGTACAAAGACAAAAGGAAAATACAATCATCTAAAGATAGAATTAGGTAAATCCCATAACCTAGCATAAAGCACTCCCTCTGTTGTGCGTTTGAAAGCACACGACAACAGCTTCATACGAACCGAAGAAGAGATACACGAAACAACCTGATCAATGGACCTCTTCGACTTCTTGAAAAGCCTCCAGTTACGCTCTTGCCAAATAAAATACGCTGAAGCCGCAACAACTAACTTGGCAATAACAACATGAGTAGTCTTGCGCCTTGCAATACCACCAAAATGATCGACAATATCATATATATTATGAGAAACTCGACCAAGACCAGCCTTCACTTTCATACGACTCCAAACCGAATTAGCAAAGGGACAACTAAAGAAAAGATGTTCATGTGAATCCGGGGTAGCTTCACAAAGAGGACATGTAGATCCCAACACATTCGAATAGTCCCATATACTAACACGATCCTGCGTTTTCAATTTATGGTTGATAATTAACCACAAGTTGAAAGCATGCCTAGGAATACCCATGGCGAACCAAATCAAATCGACCCAAAGGACCTTATTAGCTCTCGGCCGAATACATTCCCACACCTGAGCAACCGAAAACCTCTTTACCGTACCATCATAGAGACGCCATTCCAGCGTATCACAATTATTCGAAAGAGGAACCGTACATTCGTTAAGAAATTGGTATTTATCAAGGAGAACCCGAGGCCATACCCAATCACCATCACGAATAACATCACCAACATGCGAGTATAAAGTAAGACCAACCCTATGTATGTCTCTAGGGGACACACGAGAAGCTAAAGGCCCCTCATTACACCATTTATCAAACCAGATCGAGGTATTAGAACCATTACCTATCTTTCTCCAAATGAAATCCTGAATGGAAGGCCGAAGTTGCAAGATTTTCCTCCAACTCCATGACATGTTGGGTAATGGCTATGCAAGAGGAACTAAACCAATTTATATCAAATGATGTTTGGGAATTAGTCCCTAATCCTATGGATGTGACCATTATTGGAACCAAATGGGTATATAGAAATAAGCTCGACGAAAATGAAATTGTAACTAGAAATAAAGCTAGGCTAGTGGCCCAAGGTTATAATCAACAAGAAGGAATTGATTATGACGAAACTTATGCACCCATAGCTAGATTAGAATCTATTAGAATATTATTAGCTTATGCATGCGCACTAGACTTCAAATTATTTCAAATGGATGTAAAGAGTGCATTCCTTAACGGTTTTATCGTCAATGAGGAGGTTTACGTGGCACAACCTCTAGGATTCATAGACTTTGCAAAACCTAATCATGTTTATAGACTCAAGAAAGCGCTTTAGGGACTTAAACAAGCTTCTAAAGCTTGGTACGATAGATTGAAAGCCTTTCTTATTAAACATGATTACACCACGGGAATGGTAGATAACACACTCTTTACAAAAATAAAAGACCCCAATCTCATCATTGTCTAAATATATGTCGATGACATTATATTTGGA